>CM050856.1:30193969-30488969 GCA_027580175.1 Siniperca scherzeri
TTGCATCGGCGTTCCAGTTCATCCCAAAGGGGTTAGAACAGGCTGAGGTCAGGGCTCTGTACAGGCCAGTCAAGTTATTCCACACCAAACAACAAAAGCATTTCTTTATGGAGGTGGATTTGTGCACGAGAGCATTGTCATAATGCTCTCGTGCACAAATGAGCTGAAACAGGAAAGGGACAAACTGTTTCCAGAAAGATGTAACCATGCTATGGTCCAAAAAAGACATGAAGACATGGACAGGTACTGGGCCTGGGAACACGTGCTACCAGGCCACAGGGAAACTATATAATTCAGTTAAAAAAGCTGAATAATAATTATAGAACTTTCCATAAAAAGTACTGTCCATCTGTATTTTTTTTAAATTTAGAAATAAAACAAATACCAAATAAAGTTTAGTTTTGGTTTTGTCTGTATGGTAGCCCACTCTCTCTCTGTTATGCACCCCCATCTCTTTCTGTGTCTCTCTCATTTTCTAATTCTATATCATGGCTTATTTTTGTGTTGGGAGGATAAAAAGAGAAAGACCACCCCTGAACCAAAACTTATATGATTTGTGAACATGCATGTGAACCCACAGGCCGGTAATGATCCTTCCGCAGGTTCACCTACGGAAACCTTGTTATGACTTTTACTTCCTCTAGATAGTCGAGTTTGATCATCTTCCTGGCGCTCTGCCAGCCAAGGCCAAAAGTGGACTGAATTTAAAGAATTTACATTTGGAGGGGAGAGAGATAATTATGCTATTACATCACCCACATCCCCCTGGGCCAGTCTGCAATGATACCGTCAATGTAAAAACAGTGGGTGGTGCAAAAGAGGTTGGGAGCCCCTGGTCTAAAATATCATGGTATACTGTAGCATTAAGATTTCCCTTAATTGGAAAAAAGGGGCTCAGCCCAAACATGAAAAACAACCCCAATCCATAAAAAATAAAGGGTATGTGTCAATAAGACACCGAAATTATATTTAATGAGATGTAACATTTTAAAAACTGTAAATACCTACAAATGAGTCAAAATAAGTCTCATTTAGTTCTCAAGGCCCTGACACTCACTTTCTGGTAACTTTCAGGGGATTTGAACAGAATTATGTTGCCCCCCAGTGTTTAAAATGTGCACTGGAGTGTCTGGGTGTGTGAACCAAAACACAACAAAGACTGTGTATGTGGGGGAGAAAGAGAGAAGGACCTGAGGAGTGAATACAGTGCAGCCCAACAGTGCTGAATGGTCTGTCACTTTGCATAGGTGGAACAGAGCTGAACTGTGAGAATAGGAAGGAGGGTGTCATAGAGAGAAATGACATGCTTCACAAAAGTCTCAGAGAATAAGAAACACACATTTCTCAGAATACACATACAATGGTACTAATGTGTGCAACAGCAGGGCCAGGTGGGACATTTTTGTTCTTAAACTGTGAATCTGGATGTATCAAATAGCTGACATAGCTGGTGTACAGTAACACAGCATCTCCACCATGTTCCCCAGCAGTCAAGATGTATTTTGCTGGGATATGAGCATATGGCCGAGTCATTCAGCCATACACGCTCACTTCCAGCTGTGAGTGCACTCTTCGTATACATCCTCACATGTTGCCATGCAGACAACAATTTCTAAGAGCAGACTGTCGTGAAAAGTTTGCTCATTAGATTTGACTCTGAACTTATCTGAGACATGAGGTGATACATCACAGTGAAAAAGTCACAGCGTTTTACTGAGGGTGTTACATATCATAGTTGCAGTAGCAACCAGGAGTCTGCCTGTTCTGTTCATAAAGACTTGGGAGTCGGTTGCATTTTATTTATGAGCTTTGTTAGAAAATTATACCAGAAGCAAACAATAAACAAACATGAACATTATGCAAAGGAAAATGTCATTTTAATAATTTCTTGCATTAAAAGTTTTGCTTTACAGCACCTTATACTGGGTTGGAATAACATAACTAATGAATACATACATTACTTTTTGACAGATAAAACTCTCAAACACTCAAATGTTAGCTTTCAGATGGTTACTGAATATACCACCAAGAAGAATTTTCTCTGAAACTGCATCATGACATAATAGTAACATACATTTTAATAAAATAAAGACAATAACATGTCCATTGTCGTGGATTACACATTACAAGCATATTTCAAGTCTCCTCAAAATAACAATGCTTTGTAAAATGGTTAATTTAAAAGGATAATGTAAAACTAAATCCACTTTTTTGGAGTTTGTAAATTATATGTACATCCTCACATTCTGGATTCTGGTCCCAGTTATGGTCCTAGTGTTCATTGCATCAACATTTTTTTTGCCTTTTCCCAAATAAAATCACATAATTCTGTCCTCTAGACAAACAAAGGTCGGCATTATGGAGAGTTCTGTTTCATTCAGAAATAGTGGAAATCCAGATATTACATTCTGTCTCTGGTGACCATCCCAAATTCATAGAACAGTAGTTACGTACGTAACCCTAGTTTGTAGTTGTAATCTGAAAAGGGGTCGGGAGCATGCAACCATCTGCAGTTTGTTAGTTAGTTAGGATTTGTGAGTGCAATGTAAATAAAACCCACAATATTCTCAGTTTATAGCAGTTACATGTGAGAGGGCTTACGCATACTTTCCTTGATGATAGAGGGATGCTGGAGCAATGTACTGTCAGAGCTGTGGGGGCTATAATTTATAATTATATGAATATATAAATCACCTGAATCTGCAGCTCCCCTCAACTTTATGACGCTTTATAGCGAGTTTCAGCTCAGTGTTTAGCTGTCCGGCTATAACTTTACTGTTGGGCTCACTCTCACCACTCATAGTGTCATTTTCAGCCGCAGCAGGCAGCTGTTTTCAGTGAAAAACACTCTAAAATCCCACTGTACACTACCTGCACAGCACCATACAGCAGACAGCATGAACATAGTGGAGCATTTAGCAGCAAAACAGACAGATATTTCCCTCAGTGTTACGATTTACTTGGAGGCTGGACTTAAATGCAGGACTCAGACAGGAGTACTGAAGGTAAAAGGTTTATTGATAAGAGGGGAATGATGGTGGGATGAAGACCAGGGTTGGGAATCCAGAGCAGGCAGGGAGCGTGTGGAGGTAAAGCAGTGGAGGTGCGTGGCAGAGGGAAGCGTGGCAAAAAAGAGCTAAGAGTGTGAATATTGGACTTACATTCATCAGGTGGGTACAAACAGGACTTCAAATTAATGGTAATATTGCTACATAACTGCTGGGTGTGTAAGTAATAGTGCTGGAATGTAATGTGTAATGTACTTAAGTACAAATTTGAGGTACTTTACTTGAATCTTTTCTTTTCATGGCACTATTCATTCTACTTTTACTCCACTACAATTCAGTGGGAAATATTTCACTTTTTACTTCACTACAATTATTTGACAGCTTTAGTTACTTTACAAATTAAGATTTTTGCATACAAAACTTACAAAGAGCTTATAAAATATGTTTAGTTATAAATTAAACTACCCAACACTAGTACAGTAGATGTACAGCTGAAAAGATTAGTCAATTTAATCAATTAGTTGAAAATTAACTGGCAACTATTTTGATAATCCTTTATAATTTTTCATACAAAAACATTTAATGGTTACAGCTTCAGAAATGTGAGGATTTGCTTTTCCTTTTAATTAGTATAATAATTTTTATAATTTATTTATTTTAATCATTTAGAATGTTGTACTATTGGTTGGACAAAACAAGCATTGTGAAGATGTTACTTTGGGCTCTGGGTAATTGCATTTCTCACTATTTTCAGACTTTTTACAACCAAACAATCTTTCTATTAATTGAGAAAATAATCGAGCAGATTAATCCATAATGAAAATAATCACTAGTTGTGTCATGGTTTGAGGTTTTGGTTTAGGCATTTCCTGTTTTATTTTGATATACACTCTTCTCCTCATGTGTCTTGTAGTTTTACTTCCTATCATAGTGTGGTTTTCCTTCCAGTTTTGATTATCTGCCCCATCCTGATTAGTTTCACCTGTGTCTTGTTATCTCCCCTCACCTGAGTGTATATAGTCTGTTTGCTTCCATTGTTTCTTTGTCAGTTCATCTTCGTCAGTCTATGTCAAGCGGTCCAGCCCTTTTCCTGTGGTAGTCTGCCACCGTTGCCTCTTCAGCCCTGTGTTCTCTGTTGTTTCCCCTTCCTGGTGTTTCCTGTGTGTCCCCTACTTGTGTGTATGTGTGTATGTCACCGGCTCCATGAATCCTCACCTGCTGCTGATCACCGGCACACCTGTCCTCTATCTACTCATCAGTCTCCACAGCTTATATGCCAGACTCTTCCACTACACCGACGCCAGATCGTCCCCGTACACAGTACGACCACTACGTCAAGGCGCTGCTAAGAAATACACAGCTAAGTACTTTGCAAGTATATTTTGTTTCCTCGTGTTTTTGATCCTGTCTTCTGCTCTGCCCAAAGGATTATCCTGTGCTGGTGATCAGCTCCTGTTGTTCTCTGGATTCCTGTCTGCCTGTCTGCCTGCCTCTTCAGCCATCTCCACCTTGCCTGTTCTCCACTGCTACACCCCGGTCCAATATCCATGCTTGTTATAATAAAGTGTGAATCAAGTGACTAAGCTACCTTGTGGTTCTGCATTTTTGTGGGTTCGAAGATCGTACATACGACATTTCCAGTGTTTTTTGTATGTTTTGGACTTCCTACCTTGGTTGCTGGAATATCTGCCTTATTTGTGGGACTGATTTCTGCCTGCTGTTTTGGATTTGGTTGCCTTTTTGGACTGCTGCTCTGGTTTTGACCTCTGCCCGCCTGTTTTTCCACCTAAGCCTTTGTTCTTCATAAATCATTGCCTGCCTCTGTTGTCTGCAATTGGGTACAATCCCTTGTTTTCCCTGCTTGACTCACTGTGACAGCCTAATATAAAATAGTTACACAATTATATTACTCATGCATTAATCTAAAAGCAGGATTTTACTGTTGTAGTTGGTTGAAGTGAAGCTAATGTTAAACAGCCACGGGCCATTTTTTCTGACTTGAGTACATTTACTTTTAATACTTTAATACTACATTTTCCTGATTTATACCTTTTTACTTAAGATACATTTTCAATGCAGGTATTTTACCTGTAACAGTATTTTTACAGTGTGATATTAGTACCTTTTACTTAAGTAAAGGATCTGATTACTTCCTCCACCACTGGTAAATAAGCAACTTAAAATGTGATGTCAATGTTGTGTTTAAAAACAAACTCAGTTATTGCATATTTAAAGCCACTATGTGCCTGACTTTTGCCACCCCCAGTGGTATGTAACTGGTATGTGGTATGTAACTATGTACTTACTATTGCAGCCCACTCCTCACCACCTTGACGCAGAAAGGGACACTGAGATGAATGGGCTGATAGCAACACATAGCCAGTCGCCAGAACTGTTTAATTTTTCTACAAACGAAACCGATACTAAACCTATGCCATCAAAATAATTTGAAATATGTAATCCCATAACATTTTTACACAGTGGCTTTAACTGTGAGTCATTGAGAACACCCAGTGTCTGTCCTTTCCTGGGTGAAACTTTCTAACAAAGAAAATCTGTTTCCATTTTTACAAACCCAAAGAACTGAGTTCTTGGTTTAAGCAGCAATAGCCCTCATGGTTGAATGTACAACTTGAGTTTCAACAATAGAAAGTTGCAGCCATGTCACAGTACCGTCCAGTGTTTGACTAACAAGTGATTTTCATGAAGTGCAGCACTAACGCACCCAACATGAATCAAGGGTCTGAAGGATGAAACTATTGAGATGTTACTGCAGCAACACTAGGCAAGAAATGTTTTGAGGCATCATCATAGTGATAAGCCTCGTCAGTGTAGTGTTTGTCTGCTGTAGATGTCAGACATAACAGTTGGACATGAAGACTGATTAACTCTCAATATGATAACTTCTCTCCAGTGTAGCTGACAGACAAGCTGTCATAACACTCATTGCTGGAGCTCCAAACTTAGGATCTCCTGTTTCCTGTTAAGACACCACACTGTGCATATTTTACACTATGCTTCCTCCATTCTTCCATCTTCCTCTCTGGGTCGAGCAGAGGGATGAGGAGGACATGGTTCGGGGGTATGCCATCGTTTCCAATCAGCTGTGCAATCAGACGCCTGCTCAGATCCTGACAGTGACAAATATGGCTTTTAGTGTCCCGCTGCTCCATGTTAATTGCATTTCTCTGCAATTTAGACAAGCATCACGCAGAGCTACCATTGTCATAACAATTAACACCAAACGGCACTTATGGTGTGCAGCTTACGCAGCTTGGTTCACTGTACTGGAAGTCTGTGGAGGCACACTGAGGACGAGGGTGAAAATGAACTGCTCACTCACCCAGACAGACAGGTAAGTCAGCCAGCAACACAGCTCTGAGTTCAGGGGAAGTTCTGGCAGCTGTTTGGCTGTCAGCACCTTCACAGATTTGAAGAGGATTAGTCTGGTGTTGGTAAGAATGACTCTCATTTACAGATAGGCATCTCTCCATTATTGAACTGCTGGTGTATTTGATGAAAGACATTTTAGGTGTATTTCACATTATTATTCAAACTTTGGATAGCAGCATCAAAGCAACCAAACCAAACTAGCTTGTTGCCAGTCGCCATCAATAAAACTGTGGTATGATAAAATCTGAAGCCTACAAACACTCTTTCACAGCTAGGTTATGTTTAGCTCTGCCAAATTAATCTTTTTTTTAAACTGAAATAGTGGTGCAATGAATGTCCTTTTGCAAAGTATTTGTACTTTTTACTTCAATAGCAGGTAAATGTTTAAAGGTTTAAATATACTGTATGTTTCAGAAAAACATTTTTTCAAGCACTCTTGAACAAAGCAAGGAAAGAAAAGTTTTTTTAAAGCCTATATTTAGTCTGGCATATTAATGGTTTAAAATATGACTGGTTTCTTGTAAGCCTTTCAGTCAGGGAAGACTTAATTGAAAAAGAGGCTTAAAGAACATTCATTTATTTGACATTGCGCACAATAGGATATTGAAGAAATATGTGAAGAGTCTTTGGCGATTAGTCCCCATCGTGATGTCGTTATTTTAAGGGGGTAGTGATGCCACGAGCTGTACAGGAATATCCCCTCAATGGAGTCTAGACATTGGTGGTGGTGATGAAGGGGTGAAGAACAATGCTGATGAATTGGACTTCTGGTGAGCTCAGCAATGACCAAGAACTGAATGAATTGGGTCAGCAATGACCAGGATGCAATGAACATGGTCAGCAATGACCAACAACCTAATACACCAACTTGGTCAGCAATGACCAAAATAAACAAGGGTACCTATATGGCTAGCAATGAACAGAATGCATATATATGCCAGGAATGATCTGAATGAATTTAATATGATGAGAAAGATAATAATACAATATGGGACAGTAAGCAGCAATACATAAACATAAAGCCAAAACACTACCACCAGTTATATGCATACCAGAGAATCAGTGGGAGGGGTTAGGCACCTCACATTTGAATGCTTAAGATGTAGACTGTAGTGATTTAGATGAAATGCCAAAACATAAAATGAAATATCTCTGTCTGGGTTAAATGGTTTTGAAGATGTGTGAATTCACCACATCTAAGGAATGCAAAAAAAAAAGCTAGTATGTTATGATGACCAAGCCTGTGATGGGCCGTGATAATGAAGTTGTGCATATGGAAAACCACGTAATGCTTCTCATAAAAGGCGTGATGTCTTTTTGATGAGGAGCACCCTTTATTGATGATGCCGACAACAGCTGATTGTCACATTCAATTAAATTCAGTTTTATTTATATAAGGGAAATTCATAACAGAAGTTATCTCGTTGCACTTTTCCTATAGAGCAGGTCTAGACCGTACTCTTTTTAATATTATTTACAGAGACCCAGCACATGGAACAGCGATACACATAAAATAAAACATTTTATAAACTGCAGAGCACACATGTATACAAACTGAAATGTCCTTGTGGTTTGGTGAATGCTGGACGAAAAAAGGCTATGCACACATGGATTTTGCTATTGCATGACATTATGCACATGGTAACCATGGCTGTGCAGGATCATTACGGGTTATTAGGTTAGTTATATTACATTAGGTTAGTGCACTTAACACAGTTGAGCCTTTTGGCCTTAATGAAGAACTGAATTTGTCTAATTGATGATACCTTTTTGTTTATGATTTTATGTATGTTTTAAGATATATCTGGGTGGCCAAGTGGTTAAGATGCACACCATATGTCTGTAATGCTGTTCGTTCAATTTCGGCCAGGGATGGTTGTTGCATATCATACCATTCTTTCTCTCTGCCCATGTTTCCTGTGTTAAAATGCCAAAATATCTATTTGGGCTCTTTTGTTTCTGTGATTTTAGTGTATGGGGTGCTGCACATGGACACTGGCTATGGCACTCGTGCCCTTGGATCCATTATCCAATAGATTTGAAATCCTGTTCAATGAAAAATGTACACCTATTTTTGTTTGACTGTGTATTTATTTGCCTTATGTCTGTCCATTATGACTCTGATGAAACAGAGTGAACAGTCTGTTTGCGATATTAAAGGCTGAAAATCAATCACTGTGCTCCAGTCCTTTATTCTACTCTCAAGTCTGCAGAAATGCTGTAAAGTCCTTGCCATTTTACAGTCTTTAGAGTTTGCATCATTTGCTTCATTGTGACATTGATGGGCTGAAAGTTTGTTTGGCCATAGAGGGTCCAGTCTGTAGTGAAGACATAACAATGTATTTGAAGAGGATAGCTGAGAGAGAAATGTCATCCAAGCAGTTTCATGTTATAAATTCTGGATGCAGAGAAAAGGAAGTTAGTCAGAAGCTGTCTTTATGATGCAGATAATGGTACACAAATGGCTATCTTTCTATCTGTCAAGTCTTTACCATGTCCCTCATCCAGCTCTGGCCCTGGATCAGACAGCCAGGTGGCCTGGCCCCCTGCTCCTCCAGCCTGAGGCTAGCTCCGAGGCATTAGTGCTGCCTTAACTCTGCTGTTTGCCACTGGGATAGAGGACTCTCAAACTAGGTCAGAGGATCCATCAATATTACATGACATGAAGCCTATTAGAAAATAAATTCTTCATACCAACAAAAAAGGGAGTTTTACCTTTCCAACTGCCGTAGGGGGTTAGGCCTTTCACACACAGACTGTTCACATTCTGACAGCAAAACCAGCATGGAGGACTGTCCTGTTCATCTAAAACCAAATACACAGAGACTAGCACAATATTGAATGAGCCATGCAGTAATTTTCACACTTGAGTTTGACTGGCAAGATTCTGAAGGCCAATATAATTGATATATTTTTGGATTGAGTTTGTAACTCAAATTTATATGATAGTATTTAATGTTTTCAAAACTGCCTACTTTGAAGCAAAATTGACCCATACTGTACCTATAACTTGGAGTAACACGGACAAACGATACCCAGACATACCGTCCAACCTTAAAGGACTGCCAATATTGTGAATTTTTCTTATTGTCAACAGATCCCATGAAAAGACCAAAATCAACAATATAGTCTGTCTCTCAGTACTTTCTGACTTCCCTACCCTGTCTGTGGCACTCAGCCCCACTGGTTCCTACTGAAGACACATCTTTGAAAATGGCTCACAAATATATAGTTTCCTTTTAAAAAAAGACTTTCCTAAAACAGCTCTTAACAAACATTACTCAAAACAGGAGGAACAAGTGCATTTGTTGGGGACTATTTTCAGTGGTATATTAATCCACATTTGGTGCTCTAGTAAGTATTTCTGGCAGCAGGACTGTGTATGTGTGTGGGATTGAGTCAAAACACACTATAATTATTTTTTTCATACTTTTTGGACAACAATGGAACTCTATGGCACAGAGAAATGAGATCTATCAGGCTTCGGATACACACAATACTTATTAGTAGGATCAATTCATTGTTGGTTTTGGTCTTTTCATGCGTTTTGTTGTAAAATAAGACAACTGTAGAATATCACCAGACTTATTCTCTAACCTAACTATCAAATCACATGTTCAGACATGCCGCCACTCAGGAGAACCACATCAATCTTGAGGAATATACATCATCAGTGACATCAGCAAATGTGTGGATGATGTGGTGATCACAAAGACAATAAAATCATTCCCCTACCAGAAACCCTGGATGAATGGAGAGGTTAGGGCCCTATCCAGAACCAATAAAGCTGCCTTTGGTCAGGTGACAAGGAAGTTTACAGCACTGCCAGAGTAAGACTGAAAGCTGGCATCAAGGAGGCAAAGCGGAGACATCAGGAGAGACCTCAGCACCAACAATATGTGACGAGCAATCCAGACCATCATAGGCTACAAAAGCAGGAGCACCCCCATAATGTATGAGGCCACGTTGCCAGATGAGCTTAACACATTACATGCTTACTTTGATCTCCTCAACAAAGAGTAAGCTGTCAAGTCTACTCCACCTCCAGAGGGCCGGCCACTGTCAGTATCCACAGCTCATGTGAGAAGAACCCTGCTGAGAGTTAATGTGAGTAAAGTTGCTTGCTGTGTACAAAGAACATGTGACAACCAGCTAGTGGATGTCATTACTGACATTTTCAACATATCACTGTCACAGGAGAGTGTTCCCACCTGCTTCAAGACAGCTACCATCGTCCCTGTATCTAAAAAGTCTGAAGTGTCTGGTCTAAACAACTGCCGTCCTGTGGCACTCACCCCTATTCTGATGAAGTACTTTGAGAAACTGGTTCTCCAGCACATCAAAGACAACATCCCAGCCAGCGTGGACCCTCACCAGTTTGCATTCAGAACCAACAGATCCACAGAGTATGCCAACCTTTCATGGACATCCCACATATCCACCCTGGTAAAGAAAGCTCAGAAACTGGAAACATTACAAAATGGCGTGGGATGTGCACGGCCCAGGACAGGAGGGCTCTGCAGCAGGTGATCAATACCGCCCAGAACATCATTGGTACCCATCTACCAAGAATCTGTGATATTGGTGAGGTGTCAGAGCCCAGAGGATACTAAAAGACAATACCCACCCCAGCCACAGCCTGTTCACCCTGCTGCTGTCTGGCAAGCGATACACAAGTATCCACTGCCTGTACCACCAGACTACAGAACAGCTTCTATCCTTAGGCTGTGAGACTTCTCAATTCATCCTCTGCACTCCACAATAAATAATAGTTTTCTGGGGGGTTTTGTGTGTGTGTAGCATGAAGAGATTATAGCTTGCATTTTGTGGTACAACCCTGTGATGTATAATGATAAATAACTGGACCTTGAACCTTGAATAATCCATGACGAGCCTCGTAGTAATAGAAAAGTAACACACAATCCAGAGGCTGTACATTGGCACAGGAGTGTTTTCAGCTAAATGCTAACATCAACCTGCTACCATCCACACCATAACAATGCAAAAATGCTGATGTTTAGCAAGTATAATATTTACCATGTTCACCATCACCTTATTTAGCTTGTTAGCATGCTAACATTAGCTAATTAACACTAAACACAAAGTACAACTGAAGCTGATGGGAATGTCATTAGTTTAGCAGGTATTTGGTCATAAACCAAAGTATTGGCCAAATTGAAATTTTGACCTGATGATGTGTTAGATGAAAAGTTAAGGGATTACCAAAATGAATACTCTTCATCCTGGGGACACTGATATCTGTACCAAATTTCATGGCAATCAATCCAGTAGTTGTTGATAATTGCCAACCCTAGAGTCACACTGCTGGGGTGGCAAAGAATACACTTGGTGTTATCACAAACTTTGTCAGTCGTAGAACAAAAAAAAGTAGGAGGAGCTGTTCCCTATTTGAAACCAGCAACCTTCCAGTTTTGGACATTAATTTAGGACTCAGGTGAAACTGCTCTATCAGAGCTGTGCAGTTACTGGAAAATAACACACACTGCCTCAAGCCAAATATTAAGTATCCTCTGTATTTCTTACATTGCAGAACTACTTTCAGGTTTGACATGCAGTCACAAATCACCTGCAGTACCTGTTTTTATTGTGTATATATAAGTGTATCAGTGGTGACTTTAAGTACTTAGGGTCAATGGTCCAGAGCAATGGAGACTGTGGAAAAGAGGTGAAGAGGCGAGTGCAAGCAGTTTGGAACGGGTGGAGAAAAGTGTCAGGTGTGTTGTGTGATAAAACAGTATCAGCAAGAATGAAAGGAAAGGTGTTCAAGATGGTGGTGAGACCAGCGATGTTGTACAGCTTAGAGACAGTGGCACTGAAGAAAAGACAAGAGGCAGAGCTGGAGGTAGCAGAGCTTAAGATGTTGAGGTTCTCTTTGGGAGTGACGAGGATGGACAGGATCAGGAATGAGTACACCAGAGGGACAGCTCATGTTAGATGTTTCGGAGATAAAGTCAGAGAGGCCAGAATGAGGTGGTTTGGACATGTTCAGAGGAGAGACTGTGAATATATTGGTAGAAGGATGCTGAGGTTGGAGCTGCCAGGCAGGAGGTCTAGAGGAAGACCAAAGAGGAGATTTATGGATGTAGTGAGAGAGGACATGAAGTTAATTGGTGTGAAGAGTGAAGAGGATGCAGAGGACAGGGTTAGATGGAGGCACATGATTCGCTGTGGTGACCCCTGAAAGGGAACAGCCGAAAGGAAAAGAAGATCAGTGGTGACCAGAGTTTCATTCCCTCCACAGAGAACAGAGTAAACGTTCCCTAACCCTCCTGTTTACAAGACCTCTGGGTCAAGAAACAGGCCTGCAGGATTCACAGAGGATGACCAAAGGGTTGTTAGTGACAACAGGTGAGAAATCCAATACAATACAAGTTGAGATTTACAACAGGACACGAACCGTCTGATAAAAGACAACAACCCACAGTCCAGGGTGATGCTCTGCTCATCATCAGGGACTACTCCATGGGAAACAAAGGACAAAGGAACTGATCATGTAATGCAAAATTGAATTTATGTTAATTGTAACAGGGCAAAATGCAAGTTGAAATATCAATTTTGGCAAACACACAGGGTGAGTATGTGTGTGTGTGTGAGTGTGCTCCACCCCACCCCCTTAAGGAAAGCACATTTATGTGATTCAAAGAACACTGGGTGACATGTATTAATTGTATTTTACTTATTCATTTTGCATTGCTTGTAGCAAATATGGTGAGTCTAATTTTATCCCTTTCATTGAGAAAGGAATGAACCTTTCCTGATATCGCTGTTCACATGATTCTCTCTGGGTCATGAAAGAGGCCCTGCCAGGACTTAAGGATGACACTAATGGAAAGTGACAACTGACCAATTTATGACGGTTTGTGCATGGCATCAACCTAGCACTGACCCTTTTAAGGACCAGTATCTCAGGCTCAGGATGATCCCTGGACTTCATCAAGAACTCATGCAATGGACAAAGGAACAAAGCAACAGACTTTGCAATGCAAGATCTAATGTACACTAATTGATATGTGATGTGTTTTTCAGTGGCAACAGTGGCAATTCATAACAGAAGTATAACCCCCAAACCCGCAAATTAAAGCAAACATCACGAAAACTTGAAAGGAAATGGCGTTCCAACAACCTGGAAAAATCCTTTTAGTAAGTCTTAAAACATATAGGAAGGCCCTCCATAATGCCAGAGCAGCTTACTACTCATCATTAATAGAAGAAAATAAAAACAACCCCAGGTTTCTTTTCAGCACTGTAGCCAGGCTGACAGAGAATCATAGCTCTATTGAACTATGTATTCCTATAAAGTAGCTGTAATTAAACCGCTTCCTAAAAAGCCCACTCTTGATCCAGGGGTTTAGCAAACTATAGACCTATATCTAACCTTCCCTTTCTCTCTAAGATCCTTGAGAAAGCAGTCACCAATCAGTTGTGTGACTTTCTAAATAACAATAGTTTATTTGAAGATTTTCAGTCAGGATTTAGAGTGCATCATAGCACAGAGACAGCGCTGGTAAAAATTACAAATGACCTTTTAATTGCATCAGACAATGGACTTGTCTCTGTAGTTGTTTTGTTAGATCTTAGTGCTGCATTCGACACCATTAACCATCACATCCTATTACAGAGACTGGAACATGTAATTGGCATTAAAGGAGCTGCACTAAGCTTGTTTAAATCCTATCTATAAGATCGATCTCAGTTTGTACATGTTAATGGTGAGTCCTCTGTGCACGCCAGAGTTAGTCACGGAGTTCCACAAGGTTCTGTGCTTGGACCAATTCTAGTCACCTTATATATGCTTCTTCTAGGCAATATTATTAGGAACACTCCATAAACTTTCATTGCTATGTAGATGATACCCAATTTTATCTATCGATCAAGCCAGATGAAACTAACCAGTTAACTAAACTTCAAGCATGCCTTAAGGATATAAAAACCTGGATGACCTGCAATTTTCTGATGTTAAACTCAGACAAAACTGAAGTTATTGTACTTGGTCCCAACACCTCCGAGACACATTATCTAAAAGATATAGTTACTCTAGATGGCATTGTCCTGGCCTCCAGCAGCACCGTAAGGAACCTCGGCGTTATCTTTGATCAGGATTTATCCTTTAACTCCCACATGAAATAAACTTCAAGGACTGCCTTTTTTCACCTACGTAACATTGCAAAAATCAGGCACATCCTGTCTCAAAATGATGGCAAAAAATTAGTACATGCATTTGTTACTTCTAGGCTGGAGTACTGCAATTCCTTATTATCCGGCTGCCTGAATGCTTATTCAGGCAGCCCTTAAGACTCTCCAGTTGATCCAGAATGCTGCGGCACGTGTACTGACAAGAACTAGGAAAAGAGATCATATCTCTCCAATATTAGCTTCTCTGCACTGGCTCCCTGTAAAATCCAGAATAGAATTTAAAATCCTTCTCCACACCTGCAAAGCTCTTAATGGTCTGGCACCATTGTATCTTAAAGATCTCATAATACCATATTATCCGACTAGAACACTGCGCTCCCAGAATGCAGGGTTACTTGTGGTTTTCAGAGTCTCCAAAAGTAGAATGGGAGCCAGAGCCTTTAGTTATCAAGCTCCTCTCCTGTGGAATCAGATACCAGTTTGGGTTCGGGAGGCAGACACCATCTCCACATTTAAGACTTTCCTCTTTAATAAAGCTTATATTTAGGGCTGGCTTGGGTGAGTCCAGAACCATCCCTTAGTTATGCTGCTATAGGCCTAGACTGCCGGGAGACTTCCCATGATGCACCTCTTTCCTCTCTCCTTCTCTCCCTCTCCATCTGCATTTTTATCCCATTACTGCATGTTACTAACTCAACATCTTCTCTCTCCCGTAGTTTTGTGCTTTCCTGTTTCTCTCCTCTTTCCTTCTGTCGCTTTCAGCAGGTATTTCTGCCTCCGGAGCTGCAGAGACTGGATCTGTGGTTGTGGGCCCCCGTGTTCCTCCTCGACAACTGCTACTACAGTTGTTATTATTGGCTCTGTTACTCATACTAATATTTTTCCTATAGCTGTCATTCCTATTATTACTAATTTATTAATATTAACACTACAATTACTATTCTACTATTTTTTTTTAAATGATACGTGGTATTTGCATTGTAAACCTTATTCTTTATAATATTATTTACAGAGACCTAACAAATCCCACCATGAGCAAGCACTTGGTGACAGTGGCAAGGAAAAACTTCCTTTTAAGAGGCAGAAACCTCGAGCAGAACCAGACTCAATGGTGGTAGTGGTAATATTATTAAAGTAATAATAGGAATGATAGTCATAGGAATAATAATGACAATAATAGTAACGAGGCCAATAACAACAACTATAGTAGCAGTTGTCGAGCATTAATTGTCTGTCGCTGTTTTCATGGCTTCATTCATTCATCTAATTGTTCATTACTGTATTCGTTCATTATCCGCTCATTGCATTTATTCATGATTGCATTTATTAATTCATTTGGATGTCTAGTGGTTATAGTTGTGTGTGTAGTTAGTATTTCAATAAAGCTATCATTTATAAATAACTTGATTATTATGTGGTTTGTGTGTATGAAGTATTACGGTCACTGTACACAAATCAAGAACTTAGTAGCAACCTCCAGAATTGGGACTGAATTAATTAATTGGCTATCGTTTCCCCTTTTTTAAGGGTGGTGCCACAAGGTGAATTTAATGCGAGTTCAATTCTGGTATTTAGTATAAATACTGATAGCCAAGGTTCAATTCAGCACCGGAAAGATGCTTTAATTTCGAGTCCAATTCCTACACTGGGTCGGGGAATTGACCGTTTTAGCAGGATCCTCAGCCTTCATACCTGGCTCCAGTCTGTCTGCAGCACCCATGACGTTGGTTTTATTCACAATTTTAACTTATTCTGGGATCGTTCTTCCTTGTTTGCATGAGATGGTCTTCACCCAAGCAAGTCAGGTAGTCGCATGCTGGCGGCTAACCTGCAGCACGCTGTGCTGTCCTCCTCACCTAGTTGACTATTTACATCACCTGTTTCCCCTCACTCTTCCTCTTCCTCTTCTCTGCCCACCAGAAACAGCCACGCACCCTCTGCTGTCACTACCTCCCCCTTGTGGACTGATCACAGTGCTGCTATCTGGAGCCCGGATCCCTCTAGTGTCCCTTTTAACATTTCTGTGGTAATTTCGGATAGGTCCTTAGTGCGAAACAGACACAGCCGACACAGCAATAATAATAACTTAATAAAGATCCGGGCCAGAACCCTACCTCCAGTCTCAACCTCAAATCTGAAGCAGCACAGACTTTTTAAGATGGCTCTTCTCAATGTAAGATCCCTCTCTAACAAAACGTTTATTTTAAATGATTTTATCTCTTCTACTGATTTAGATTTTATGTTTTTAACATAAGCTGGCTGAATTGTTCCCTCCTGATTATGACTGCTTTAGTCGCCCTAGGGTCTGTGGTCGAGGTGGGGGCCTTGTTACTGTCTATAGGAAGCATTTTAATTGTGACCTCATAGCTTGCCATGATTTTTCCTCCTTTTAAGTGCTCATGTTTAAACTTGGCGGCCCCCTCCCGGTCATATTTGCTATTATTTATCGCCCCCCTAAACCAGCTGGCTCCTTCTTATTGGAACTCCATAGTTTTTATCCAATCTTGTGTTAAATTATGATAGAATTCTTTTTTGTGGTGATTTTAATATTCATGTTAATGCCCTTGCTGCTGATTTTTTAAATATCACTAACTCTATTATTATTAACTTTCAACAACATGTGTCTGGCCAAACTCATTCCCGTGGCCACACCTTAGACCTAGTCTTTAGTCTGGGCCTGAAAACCCCATCTGTGGAAATCAGGGACATGTTTGTATCTGATCACCTATGCATTGTTTTTAACTGTGAATTAGAGGCTGCTAGTACTGTCATATCCCACTCTAAGTACACACACGTCCTTAATGAGCATAGTGCCTTAAAATTCTGTACACTGTTCAATTCTCCTGGCAGTGTGTTTCCCAATCCCTCCAACACCAACGATTTGGTTGATTATTTTAAACTACCTGTGTTCTTCAACCTTTGATCTCATAGCTCCTCTGAAAAATAGACCAAACCCAAAGACTGGAAAACAGCCATGGTTAAATGACAGTATTCAAAGCTGTAAAAAGAAATGCAGAAGAGCAGAACGCAGATGGAAGAAATCAGGTCTCCTGGTCCACTTTGTGGCCTTGAAAGGGTTATTACACCTTTATAATAGGATAGCGAAGGATGCAAGAACATGTCATTTCTCTGCACTTATTTCTGCCCATCAGCAAAACCCAGATTCCTATTTAAGACTGTGGATCAGTTAGTTAACCCTGCCTCTCCTTGTGCCCCTGCTGAGTGTGATGCTGATTGTGAAAAGTTTCTTTTGCACTTGCTGGAAAGGTGGAGTTAATAAGATCTGATATCACCCCCAATCCTGCCTTTTTAGATGTGGATCACCCGCTCAGGGATTCTTTGAGCAATTTTTCTGCTGTTACTCTCCCTGAACTCGCAGACATCATGTTTCTTATGAGAGTATCCTCCAGCCCTCTGGACAAAATCCCAACTAGGTTTTTATTGGAAGTTATGGATTGTATTGTGCCCCTTTTACAAATTATTTTTAACAGCTCGCTGTCTACTGGCTGCGTCCCTGATTTCTTTAAAACAGCTTGTGTCCAGCCAGTCCTAAAAAAACCTGGGCTTGATCCCACCCTCCTGGATAACTATCGCCCAATCTCCAAATTGCCTTTTATTTCGAAGATTCTCGAAAAACTTGTATCTAAGCAGCTTCTTGCTGCTGTGGAAAACAATAATACCTTTGGAAAGTTCCAATCAGGCTTTCGTCAACACCACAGCACTGAAACAGCCCTCCTCAAAGTCACCAATGACCTTTTAATGAATGCAGACGCAGGCATGTGTTCAATTCTTGGGCTGTTGGACTTAAGTGCTGCCTTTGATACAATTGATCGTGGCATTCTTTTAGATAGACTGAGGCACTGGGTGGGCATATCTGGCACTGCACTAGACTGATTCTCATCTATCTGTCCAATAGGAAATTCTGTGTCAGCATTAATACTTCATGTCATCCTTTTCCCATATCAAGTACGGTGTGCCTCAAGGTTCAATTCTGGGACCGATACTGTTCTCCTTGTACATGCTTCCTTTGGGTGATGTAATCCGCAGACATGGTATTTCTTTTCATTGTTATGCAGATGACACGCATTTGTACCTCCCTGTCAAGCCCACTGACCTTAGTACGCTGAGTTCTCTGCAGGACTGCCTATCCGACATAAGAAAATTGGATGTCGATAAATTTTCTTCAGCTCAACTCAAATAAAACTGAAATCCTTGTTATTGGGCCCCAACACATCACTAAACAAATGCTGCCATCTACTGGTAACCTGTCACAACATATCAAGCCTGTTGCAAGAAATCTTGGTGTCCTGTTTGATAGCAATTTATGTTTTGAGCAACATATCACTAAGCTTGTTCAATCATGTTTTTATCACCTCAGAAATATTGCAAAAATACGATCTATTTTAAATCTCAATGATGCAGAAACTGTTGTACATGCTTTTATCTCCTCACGCCTTGATTATTGTAACAGCCTGTTCACTTGTCTTAATCAAAAAACGTTGACACGACTGCAGACTGTACAAAACTCAGCTGCTAGGCTGTTAACCAGGACCAAGAAGTACGACCACAAAACACCAGTTTTAGCCTCTTTACATTGGCTCGCTGTTGGTTTTAGGATTGATTTTAAGATCTTATTGATTACTTTTAAGGCTCTTCATGGCCTGGCCCCAGATTATATTTTAGACCTTGTAATCCCTTATGAACCTTCACGCAGTTTGAGATCTTCGGGCAGGGGTCTCCTGTCTGTTCCTGAGTCCAGGATGAAAACTAAGGGGGACAGAGTTTTTGCTATCAGGGCCCCGAGGCTCTGGAACAACTTGCCCGAAGAAATTAGGTTGTCTGAGTCAGTGTCTTCGTTTAAGTCTCGTCTCAAAACACATTTTTATCTGAAAGCATATCCTGATTTTACCTGAACTGGCTGTTTATTTTACTGTTTATTTTATTGCTTTTGTGTATTTTATGTATTTTATTTCTTTATATTTCATCATTTACTGTGGTATTTTATTTCTCTTGTTGTGAAGCACTTTGTACTTCGTTTTGATAAGTGCTCTATAAATAAAGTTTTATTTAAATAATTGGGTATCATCTGCATAACAATGAAAGTTTATGGTGTTTCCTAATAATATTGCCTAAAGGAAGCACATATAAGGTGAATAAAATTGGTCCAAGCGCAGAACCTTGCAGAACTCCGTGACTAACTTTGGCGTGCATGGAGGATTCATCGTTACATGTATAAACTGGTATCGATCTGATGGAAAGGATTTAAACCAGCTTAGTGCAGTTCCTTTAATGCCAATTAAATGTTCCTGTCTCTGTAAGAGGATGTGATGGTCAATGGTGTCGAATGCAACACTAAGATCTAACAAGACAAGTACTGAGATTTGTAATTTTCACCAGTGCTGTCTCCGTGCTATCACACACTCTAAATCCTGAAAATACCCAAATAAACTATTTGTTATGTAGAAAGTCACCCAACTGATTGGCGACTGCTTTCTCAAGGATCCTGAGGAGAGGAGGAGGAGGTTAGACATAGGGGGAGATTAGACATAGGTCTAATCAAGCCCCTGGATCAAGAGTGGGCTTTTTAAGAAGATGTTTATTTACAGCTATTTTAAAAGACTGTGGTACATAGCCTGTTATTAATGACAGATCAATCATATCTAGTAAAGAAGTGCTAACTAATGGTAAGACTTCTTTAAGCAGCCTAGTTGGGATGGGGTCTAAGAGACAGTTTGATGGCTTAGATGACAAAATCATTGAAGTTAGTTGGTGAAGGTTGATGGGAGAAAAGCAGTCTAAATATATATCACGTGTTACAGCGGTTTATAAGGTTTACGCTACATAGGGAGGAGAAACAACAAGGGGAGGAGGAACGAAACACAGACAAATACGCAGACTGACAGTTCAGTGATTTATTGACCAAAGATGAAGTTACTTAGGCTTACTGGCATGGATCGTAAGTCCGAAGCGAATAAACTGAGGGTCCACGTAAAACAGGAATAGGGTGCAGGCAGGCTAGCAGGCAAGCTGATAGGCAGGCAGACAGGCAGGTACAGGTTCCACGTAACAGGGTATCCGAGGTTCGAAAGCAATGGCATGATGCAACAAAAAAACATTGAGACTTCTTGGAAAACTACAATGGTCTGGCAGGAAATGAATGGAACTGGGCCAGCATATGAACTGAGAGGCTGATGAGGGAATGAGATACAGGTGAAGAGGTGGGCGGGAAGGCCAGGCAACTGCAGAGCAGATGAGGGAAGTGGGAACAGGTGTGTAGATGGGTGGGGCAGTCAGGTTATGGGAAAAGTAGGGAAAGTCTGAGGGCATCTGGTGGATGGATGGAAAATGGCAATGAAGGGGCTGGGGAATAGGGAATGTGGCTGGAGACAGAGACAGACTGTGTCATCATGTAGACGGTCTTAATAACACACAGGAAGGGGTTTGTTTTGTTGAAAGAACTGGTTTAATGCTTGTTTCTTTGTCTTCAATGGGCTTTATTGTAAACAAAAATCTAACCATCCAGAGCATGCTTCATTCGTCAGTATTAAAGCTTTTGACATTATACTGTTTAAATAACTGCAAAATACTTATTAGTTACGCTGTAGCTAAGCTACTATATCTGTTATCTCTTAAGAGAAACCAAAATCTAACCTTAAGTATTAAAGTTAACAAGCTAACTAGCTAATGTCAGCATTTTCTGCAAAAATGTAGCTAGCGAGCTAAGTTAAGATTAGCTCCTTAGTAGTTAAAGGAAAATTTAGACATTTTTGACCAGACTGCTGAATTAAGTGTTTTATCACTGGCAACTAGTAAGATAAACCATTGTTTTGTGAGAAAAGTTAGTGATGTTAGGTAATAACACAATCAACTGTGGCTAATAATATCTAACATTACTTTCTGTCTAGAGGGTAGTGCATTTATCAGTTGTAGCTAATAACTGTATTTCGGTGAGAAAGGCTAGTTGGTAGCTAATAATATCAACTGTATTTCTGTCAGAAAAGCTAGTGCATTTATCACTGATAGCTAATAATATAAAGTAACTTTCTGTCAGAAACATTATTGCAGTTTTCACTGGCAGCTTTATCAATTATATATTCTATATCAGTAATCCAGCTAACATTAATCAGTGCATGTTTCCTTGATGTGTAACCCAACTTTTATTTTTGTAGGACATGAAGTGAGCAAGTTATTAATTCAGGGAGTTAACCTCTTGTTTACCAGGTGACAGCATTGCCACCTACTGACCAACAGACAGACGTCTCTGCAACCATCACCATTATGAATCTGTATAATATTGTAGCTATTATACTGTATTAAGCAAACTATATTGTTTAACCTTATGCCACTTATTAGTAGTGTTAAAAATGTCTGTTAAAGTTAATGAAAAGATAACTGGTTGATTGATCTGCTGAAATAGTTGTTGGTTGAATAATTTTTCTCTGAATGTTTTAAAACCACTGTTGGGATTTACAATGGTTAAAGGGGGGCACCCACTTGTGTAGGTGCCATCAATTAATTATGGCTATCAGAATTATCAAAGATATTCATAAATAACTTTAATTAATTAAGTCCTCGGGGGCACCACTCTTCTTAAAGAAGAGAGATGACAGCCAATTATTTTATTGAGTCTCATAAAATACACTAAACTATCAATTTGGAACTCAGATTAATAATTAAATTAATAACTATAACCAAATTACCATTGATAGCTAGTAGGTTGAAGGATTTGGAGTTTAACATAGAAGAGGTTGGCAAATTATTCGCTCTTCTGCAACATTAAAGAAACCAGCATAATAATACACAAGCATTTATTTAAAAAGATAAACAAAGCAAAAACACACAATATGAAGACTAACTCTAAACACTAAACTACAGAACAAAGGGTGTGTGTGTGTGTGTGTGTGTACGCGCAGTGAAAGATTCCAGGAGAAAAAGAGGCAGAACAAAGCATCGCTGACTTTTTTCTTGACCTGGTGACATCCAGGTCACAGGTCAGACTGGTTAATGCTGCGTTCACTGGCTCTTGGGATTGTGGGACAAAAGAGAATGCAGATAACAATCACCCAAATTAATGAATTCATCTATGGAGTCCCAACACCACTATGCTATTTTTATGTCTGAAATCATGATTGTATGGCCATAGTGATGTTTGGTTATGTAATATTTTGCGCATAAAAACTTTAAAGAATTAAATTCACTAGTCAGAAAAACATTAAGAGCCATGTTAAAAAGTTTCAAACAAAGGAATAGTTTTTGGCGTGAAAGCCTTCCTCCACACTCGAAACTCCTTCACCGACATTTCAGCCCCAGGCTGTCCCTCACCTCTAAGCTCAACTGTTGTTATATTTTACCTTATATCCTTCATACTTCTTTAAGTTTATTTTCCTCGCCTTAAGTCGATTCACAATTTAACCTTTTTCCAAGCAAGTTTTTTTAATACCTTTTAATATTCTTTGACTTTAATATTTTTGCAACTTTACCACTAAGCATTGCGATTTTTGCTAAATTATTTCCTTTTAAAGTTACTCTAGCCAAGCTTAAGAAGTTAGTGTAGCCAGATATTTTATTCGACAAGCCACAAGATCGACTCTACAGAAGCCGCCCAAGTCACTGAAAGCCAGCCAACTTTGAAAGCAAAGCCCTTCTGAAAGAATCCTGGATAATGTCTGTGCTCTAACACAACAAAAGATTAGAACCGCAGAAACTTTGAATCCTGCATCTCCCAGAGAACGGTGCCAGCAGCAACTAGGCCCGGACCTTTGCCGTCGGTCCTGAAACGAGACCGCCAGACGACCTCATCAGCTTTGTGACCATCCGCTTTCATGGAGTCGCCTGGGAGCAGCCTGCTGGGCTCCTAAATCATGGAGTCTGCGCCACAGGCAGACACGCCCACAAATACCTCTGCACAGTGGATTTAACCCTGCACCCCACGCCGGAAAGCCAGTGGAAACGCCTCATCTTTGCCAGCGCTCCAAAACAGTAGGCTAAACCATGGTTTTGCTGTGATAAAGAGTTGATGTCGAACAAGGTAAATTAATTCCCCTTTAGAGAAGTTAATTGCCCTAGCGTAACGTTAGCGTCTTGCAGTTGTTTTTATAATCAAATCACATAAGTCACCTCACTATTGCCAATAACTTAGATGAGTACAGATATGGATTGATGAGTTAAACCTTGTTTGTTTGTTTATTTTCTTTATCATAGACCGTATAAATCTTTCATTTATTCAGTTATTAGCGTAGAAAAGGTTTCAGTCGTAGTCATCTGGACACTAGTTTCAGAATCAAGACATTTCGGCTCCCATCCGGAAGTCAACAATTGAGAATGACTTCCGGATGGGAGCCGAAACGTCTTGATTCTGAAAACAGTGTCCAGATGACTACGACTGAAACCTTTTCTACGATAGAACACTCCTGGACGAATGAGGGACTACACCGTCTTATTCAGTTATTAGGCATTTAGCTATAAATAATGTCCTCATTTAATCAGTAAGAAGTTATCTGTGTGTCAGAAGACAAGGCCAGTCTTTCGAAGACAATTCAATCCTTCTTAGAGACTGATCAACTTAATGATCAGAGTTTTAATTAGTTTGGTTTTGTTTTTCCCGGTTTACCGGGTGGTGCCCCAACTAATGTATTAACCCTCTGGTGTCTGTTTAAAAGGTGAATTTCAGAAGATATGTAAAATCGAGAAAATGCCCTCAGACACTTGCATAACATGATACCCATGTGTTTTATATCAAAATGTGCAGAAAAACCTCGGCTCTCTGTATACTAAGGCACCACTTGTCCTAGAGCATTGTGTAAAGAGATAATTTGGCCCTACAGATGAAAGGTTGAAATCCGATTTTTGAAATTCTTCAAATCTCTTGTGAAAACATGCCATTACTCATGTTAAATTGTTTTGGTGCTTGAAATGGGTTTACCAAAGTCTTAGGGTCACAAAAGTACTGGAATATATGAATAAAATAGTAGATAAATGCATAATAAATGCCTAAAATTACATTTTGTAATATCGTTTTTTGAGTACAAGTGTTGTCTGTGACTCTACTTTCACCAAATGTTAGAGGGATTGAGATAAAATGGGACTGAATAATGAGTTCATACAACATATCAAGCTTCATGGGATGTGTGCAAATGAAAAATTCGCATTACAATAGATTTTTTCTCCAACCAAACATTTACTATGTATATAAAAATCCACATAGAAATAATACATTATTTACAATATTTACATAATGTGCATGTTTTCATGTTTCAGTTTGTTTCCAAACCAAATATTTACTATGGATAAAAAACCAGAAAAATCAACAATATTTACAATATTTACATAATGTGTATGCTTCAACTGTCATGCCATGCTGCAAAACAGTTTCTGTCTAGCTGCATGCAGAGGGCAACATCACACTCCCTGCATTTCCACGGTGTGTCCTTTCGCTTGCCTTGGCTTTGGCAATGTTCACATCTCCTGCAACCCATGGTGGCTTTTGCGCAGGGGCCTGCTGCATGGACATCAGCAATAGGTACAGGAAGATGACCTGCATGCGCCCAGGAAGGAGCTGCGCGGAGAGGCTTGCCACAGAGCTCAGCAGTCAGCTCCTCCATTAAAGCTTTGTGTGTCATGGGTTTTGTTTTCTTGGCAAGACAGGGTTCCTTGTGGAGAATGAAGCTGTTGGTGGTGGCAATGTCCAGAAAATGGTAGAACAGATTTCAGTACCAACGCATGGTTTTGTGTTGTGCAGAGCAATACTGAATGAGCTGGTCTGATCGATTAACTCCACCCATGTGTTGATTGTACTCTGTAACTGGTATGGGACAGGGGATTGATACCTTTTGTCCAGGAGCCATCTCATTGTTTCACCATTCTCTGCACAGTTTTACCGGAGTGTGCTGTGTGAAGTGTGGAGCAGACTGATACTTGCCTCGTGTCCATCCATTTCACATAGATGAGGGGACCATTCCGGATCTATCTTAAGAAGCCTCTTTCTGACTTCCTTGTGAGGGCATTCAGTTCTGTCCTAGAGCAGTCCTTGCGGTTCTCCCTGTAGGTCCCACAGGCAGCAAATCTTTGCTCATGGAGAGCCCTGAAGAGCTTGGGACTGGAATAAAAATTGTCCATGTAAATGTGGTAGCCTCTGCCAAGGTAACCTGGTTGCACCAGGGACATCACAACATCGTAGGACAGGCCATGTCCAGAGGGGATGTCGCATTTCCTGGTGTAAATGGAAAACTCCACTGTGTAGCCATTCCTTGAGTCAGCCAAGACAAACAGCTTAATCAGTTTTAGCCTTCGAGGGGACCAATCTTACATCCACAGCCACGTCTTTGTGGGGATGATAAAATGTCTTGCACACATTCTTGATGGTGTCCATCAGGGGTTTTAGTCGGAAGAGTTTATCATGTTCGGCTGTGCCCTTTTTGCTGTTGTTATGGACATCCTCATCAAGGTCGCTTGGATGTAGGTTCCAAGATATTGCTCTGTATCTGTCCCATGGCATGATCTGTGATGGAAGTGGCAAAGATTGGAGTCATTCTGCCTCCAGTAATCTGCGATGCTGTCGAGTTTCACCATGGCCATGTACAGAAGCAGCCCATTGTACTTGTAAAAATCCCGCCTGTTCACGTCTGTCCATTTGTACCTTTTTCCCTGTGCTATTTGTTTCGCAGCCTGCTTGTTTGTGTTTTGACACAGCATTTGTATGGTTTGTACAGGTCGAGGGGTATATATGTGGAGGTGGCCCTCGTGTCCGAGCTGGATGAAACCTGGAGGCAGGTGGTGACCTGGTGGCAGGCAGAGGTGATTCTGCCTGTGGTTCACTGGGCCCTGGAAGCGGTGAATCCTCTCTGAAAAAACCCCAAAACAATTTAGGACATTCATTACTACTACTAAAGAAACTTCTCACCCCTTTCTCTTTTCTTCTTTCAGATCCCCCACACACATCAATTCACACATAAGCGAAATGTGGAGGAGGTGTAGGGCTCTGACTGCTTCTCTTCTATCATGTCAGCTAATCTTCTCTGTCTATTCCAATTTATCATATGTGTTACCTGTCCTGTCCACCCCAGACAGCAGCAAATCACACCTGAATGAGATGGGGGGATACTCTCTTCCATTTCAAAACTCTACAGAGATTTCCAGCAATTTAACATTCAGTATAAAATCACAAACAAACAAAATCTATGAAAGACAAAGAACAGTATGATAAAACAGTCAGTGGTCAAAGCATGTTTTCAAAGTGTGAATGGAAGTGAAAAAATGTTAAATTAGTTATCAAAAGGAGATCACATAGAATAGCGATAAAGAGAGAGTTCAGAGATACGTTAGTTTGGGGGAATTTTACAGTTTTTCCCAAAACCCAGAGTCAGAAACCTGAGTGTCTATGGTATCATATAACGTAATCATGATCCAAGAATTGCGCAAAACTAAGTAAAATAAGTAGGGCTGATGAGGCCCAGCATCTCAGAAAACCTCTGATCTATACTATTTGTAAGTGAAGCTCACTTTTACAGAAAGAAATAACTTTTATACAGAGTAAACCTTTATTAATTTTGTCAAAGTTTGTGACTAATTTTACATAACTTTTTTTTAGCCAAGATGGTCACATTTAGTTTAGCACAAAATGCACTATTACAAGGTTTTTGTAAAATAAATACACTTACCCATCTTCAAATGGATCCCTATTATTCTGGTATTCCTCTTCATCTTCTGAATCAAACCCTTCAGGCTCTGAAACTCCTCCCTTATCCTCATCGCTGCTCTCCAAAATCACTCCAAAATGTTAACTGTGTACTTCTTCGCATATGTGTTTTTTCTCTTTCCTCTCCATGTCTACTCATTGAAAACTGCAGTGCTTTTCTGCAGTGTAAGGTGACAAGCGGGTCCTTAGTGATTTCCTGAGTGTCCAGTGGTTTGTTTCAGCCAATGCAGATGGACACACAAACCCACCAATTACGTACGGTGAGAGACAGACGAAAGCTCTCTTCTCTTCCTCCTAGCTCTCTGTGTGAGTCACATTCGATCTCGCGAGAATAATGACTCGGAAGCGGAGAGTCTACAGATTCTGACAGTATCTGAACCATATTTCTGTGCTGTATTATGAGTAAACGAGTTGACGTGGTCAGCGACCCCAGGGGGTTAAAGTTATTTATGATTATCTTTGATAATTCTGATTGATTGCACCTACACAAGTGGGCCCTTTAACCATTGTAAATCCCAACATCTGTGTTGATTAGAGATAGAGGGTGATAACTGGATGGAAGAGTGAAATCTTTATCTGGTTTCAATATAACTGTGGTAATATTTTGGTGCGATTTTACCGGTTGCTATCAGTTCTTGTGTCATTCTGAAAAATAGGAGTGAGATGATTTGCCAAAAATGTATGTAAAAAATGTGTGTAAAAAAATATATAACTCAGCAAGGAAGCCATCTGGGCCTGGTGCTTTGTTGGGAGGTATTAGCATGAGTGCTATGTGAAATATTTTCCATTTAATGGTTTATCTATTGCTTCAGCTTGGTCTTCTGTGGGTAGGTCTATATTATGGATGCATTTATTTATATCATTAAGGTTTGGTTTGTTGTCTGATGCTGAGTTTTTTATAGTTGAAATTGATTTGCAAAGAAATTTCCCTGATTTATTACTGTATTCAAAATGCTCGTGTTTTAGTTGCTGTATTAAAAACTGTTTTTGGATTGAGAACTGTGTTACCTCCAATGATGTGAAGAATCTATGAAAAAAAGGGAGGTCATCTGTATTGGGTCCATAAATATTTGCTGTGGTCAAATTGGTATTGCTGATTGATGTATTGAGGTAATGAATCTGCCATCAGGGGCAGTAATGGTGGATATATGAGTTAATGGGATTTCCCTGAGAATCAGTATGCATACACCTCTTTGTCTTGAATTATAGGGGGCAGAGAAAACTTGACTGAATTCTGGTGATTAGCGTTTGACATGTCAGTTTCTTGAAGTAGGCATATATATCGATTTAGTTGTTTTAAGTGATTAAATGTTTTATTCTTTTAGTTTGGGAACCAATGCTGTATTCCTGGGGCCAGAGGGGGCGACGTTGAATCCTATTTAAAACTTCTGGCTAAGGATTGTTATTCACGTCAGCGGTAACAACTTAAAAATAAATGTTGAGTTGGTGTGTACAAATGCAAAGACAATATAGTTTTCTACGTAGTTTTATCTGGGCCCCTGCCATATCTGACCAGTGATGACATGTTTAGCCACATGTCTTCATTCCGCCGCTGGCTGTTAAGGTGGTGTACAGCTAATAATGTGGGCTTTGTAGATAATTGGTTTTCTGGGGAAGACATGGTCTGATTAGGAAAGACGACATTCATCCCATTTTGATGGAGCAGCTCTCAAATGTAGAAATTTTATCAAGTTTATTAGTGGATCTAAACCATGACAAACCAGAGTTGAGACCAAGAGGCAGAGTTGCAGGCCTACATGCTTCTCTGCACTTCCAGAGCAGTTAGTCACCCAAAACCCCATAGTGACGACCACTTAAACTAATTAAATCAAAAGAAAACAAAAGAGAAAACCTACATGAAAACCTAAAAAAAGTTACCACCGCTGAAATAGCACAATTAAATGTGGACTCTTAAACATCAGATCTCTGCAATCTAAAGCCTAAATGAATCCACTCTGCACTGTCATATTAATACTCACATTCCTCAAGGCACTGGCCGAGGAAGTGGAGTTGCAGCCATCTTCAACTCAAGCCTATTAAATCAGCCCTAAACCTAAACTAAATTTGAACTCCTTTTGTTATAGTGTACCATGCTCCTGGTCCTTATTCAGAATTTTTATCTGAATTCTCAGATTTTTTATCAAGTTTAATCCTTAAAAACTGATAAAGTAATTATTGTGGGTGATTTCAATATTCATGTGGATGTCGATAATGATACCTTAGTACTGTGTTTATCTCATTATTAGATTTGATTGGCTTCTGTCAGAGTGTACATAAACCCACTCATTGATTTAACCACACCCTCGACCTTGTTCTGGCATCCTTCATTACCGGACCATTATTTAAATAACTTTTGAACTCCTACTACTCGACTACATGCCATTAGGCAAAAACTCTTATGCTAATTTCAGCCCCTCCCAAACTGACCATCTTGTTGATAGTGCTGCAGGCTGACACTCGATTCTATTGCCCCTCTAAAAAAGAAGATAATGAAACAAAGAAGGTTAGCTCCATGGGATAACCCCCAAACCCACAAATTAAAGCAAACATTGCGAAAACTTGAAAAGAAATGGCGTTCCACCAGTCTGGAAGAATTTTGTTTAGTCTGGCAAGATAGTCTTGAAGCATACAGGAAATCACCCTACTACTCATCATTAATAGAGGAATAAGAACAATCCCAGGTTTCTTTTCAGCACTGTAGCCAGGCTAACAGTCACAGCTCCATTGAGCCATGTATTCCTTTATCCCTGAGTAGTAACGACTTCATGAGCTTCTTTAATGATAAAATTTTAATTATTAGAGACAAAATTAATCACGTCCTGCCCTCAACCAGCAAAGATTTATCCTTAAAGACAGGAGCCTTAGAAACAGCTGTAAAGCCTGATATATATTTTGACTACTTTTCTCCTATCGACCTTCTTCAACTAACTTCAATGATTTCTTTCCAACTAGGCTGCTTAAAGAAGTTGTACCCTTAGATAGCACTTCTTTACTAGATATGATCAATCTGTCATTATTAACAGGCTATGTTCCACAGTCCTTTAAAGTAGCTGTAATTAAACATCTTCTTAAAAAACCCATTCTTGATCCAGGGATTTCAGCCAACTATAGACCTATATCTAACCTATTGTTTATCCTCAAATAACAATAGTTTATTTGAGGATTTTCAGTCAGGATTTAGTGTGCATCATAGCACAGAGACAGCACTGGTGAAAATTTCAAATGACCTCATAATTGCATCAGACAAAGGACTTGTCTCTGTACTTGTCTTGTTAGCTCTTAGTGCTGTAGTCGACACCACTGATCATCACATCCTATTAAAGAGACTGGAACATTTAATTGGCATTAAAGGAACCGCACTAAGCTGGTTTAAATCCTACCTATCAGATCGATCTCAATTTGTACATGTTAATGGTGAGTCCTCCGTTTTCAAGCACAAAAAGTTAAACTTTTGTCTCCACAGAGTATTTTCCCAAAAGTCTTAGGGATCATCAAGACTTTTGGGAAAATACTCTGTGGACAAAAATGTCACTTTTCAGAAGGTGTGTGTCCCATTACATCTGGCGTAAAAGTAACAACACATTTCAGAAAAAGAACATCATACCAACAGTAAAATATGGTGGCAGTAGTGTGAAGGTCTGGGGCTGTTTTGCTGCTTCAGGACCTGGAAGACTTGCTGTGATAAATGGAACCATGAATTCTGCTGTCTACCAAAAACTCCTGAAGGAGAATGTCCAGCCATCTGTTTGTGACCTTAAGGTGAAGCGAACTTGGGTTCTGCAGCAGGACAATGATCCAAAACATACCAGCAAGTCCACCTCTGAATGGCTGAAGAAGAACAAAATGCAGACTTTGGAGTGGCCTAGTCCTGACCTGAATCCTATTGAGATTCTGTGGCATGACCTTAAAAAGGCAGTTCATGCTCGAAAACCCTTCAATGTGGCTGAATTACAACAATTCTGCAAAGATGAGTGGGCCAAAATTCCTCCACAGCGCTGTAAAAGACTCATTGCAAGTTATCACAAACACTTTATTGCAGTTGTTGCTGCTAAGGGTGGCCCAACCAGTTATTAGGCTTAGGGGGCAATCACTTTTCATACAGGGCCATGTAGGTTTGAGTTTTGTTTTCCCTTAATAATAACAACCTTCATTTAAAAACTGCATTTTGTGTTTACTTGTGTTATCTTTGACTAATATTTAAATTTGTTTGATTATCTGAAACATTTAAGTGTGACAAACATGCAACAAAATAAGAAATCAGGAAGGGGGCATACATACATAACTGTATTTACTTCTGAAATATGTATGAAAAGAATGTTCACACTTATTTCCTAGGTTTGTGTTTACCACTAGAGGTTTACATTTCGACATATTAGGTTCTTGCATTTTTTCCTTAGGATGCAGTGATATGCTGAGAAACTGACGTGTGTGTTGTTGTTTGGCAGGAGATATGGGCTTCAAACACAGTCTGGCCTATATAGTGTTAAAAAACACAAAATGGTTATGCTGCTGCTTTTTCAGATATTTTGAGCAAGCTCCTCTGAGCTGATCTAAACTGAGCTGAATAGACTACTAGCGACATCCCAACAAGCACACACACACACACACACAAACGGCCCATCAGCCTAATCCACTGTGACATCACATTACCACCAGCACTGAGCACCAACCCTCTCCCTCTGCAGACACTGGTAATTAGGTTTGAACCAGCTAACACTACAACCATAGTCATGGAATGCAAACAGCTGTTGGGGACGAATGCTCTTGCTCTCACAGACTCAGTGCCATGCATACCTTCTCCAAACAGAACTTCATGTATAAATGAACAAATATTGGTGCAAAGCAACATCCAGTTTAGGATTTATCTGTGTTTCTGTCACAGCATGCATGTTTTCTTTCTCTCTCTCTCTCTCTCTCTCTCTCTCTCACACACACACTCACACACACACACACACAACCTGCTCATTGTGTCCAAACATTCACCCTAAGAGAGATAGACATAAATGCAAAATGTCAATCAACTAAAATCACATATGCAGTTCAGAGAAATAGTGTCTAAAGCAAGAGAGCGAACATACTTTGGATTAATGGTTGATGGAACCACCGATGTAAGTCTATCTGACCAGTTTACAGCATGCAGACTTCACTTTCAGTCACACAGGTAAATAAATCCAAAGAGGGGCAGGTAGAATATAACAGTCCAAAAAACAGGCAAGCATGGTCAGAACAGACAGTTCAGGTTAAAAACTAACTCTGGAGAGCTTGATGATAACACACAAGCCAATCTGGCACAGAACAATTGAAAGTGGACCGGTATATATACTGAGGGACTAATGAAGAAATGAGCTGCAGGTGAGGAGATGAGCGGGGAAAACAAGGTTAGGGGAATGAGTTGATTGCATGGCCTGAGAGTGTGGCAGGACCTGAAACGACAGTGTGTTAGTTTGTTTTCATCTGGTTTTGCTTTATCACTAAGAGTAGGTGGAATTCGTGACACACACACACACACACACACTACTAACAGGTACATTTATTATAGGCCTAAAAATGAACTACTAGTGCCACCGACAATCATGCCCACAAATATTAATATCGACTGTCCATTACAGAGAAGCAAAAGCATGCAGTAGAGAATAATGCTCTGCACAATGGGCACAGTGACAGTAGAGAAGTTAATGTGGCAATCCTTAAGATTTCAGTCCTGGTTAATTTGGCGTCACCTAGTTACTGGTGGTAACAGCAAATGGCGTTTAATACTACAGGTTAATACTACCTGTAACACATACTTGAGTTAATCAAATAACATTACATAATTTGTTTTTGAATCCCTTCTTCAAAACAAGAAATTACTTAACTGAGTCTAAATAAAAGCTGCGTAACTGTTTATGGTCCAGGTGGAAATCAATGGTAAAATAACATCTGTGGAATATCAGTCAAGCTTTATTCCGCACTACACAACAAATCTAGTGAAAACTGACAAAAAGTTATTGAAGAGTATTGAACTTTAACCTATATACACCTATAACAGGCATGGTCATCATCTTGGTCATCATCTTACTTTAGTGTGCTAATTTAACATGATGGTGCTAGATGAAAAGGCAGATGATCACCAATGTTATTATAATTAATCCTGAGGTGAACATGAACGTCTCTACCAAATTTCATGTCAATCCATCCAACATCTAAGACATTTCACTTAAAACCACAAATGTCAATCTCATGGTGGCGCTAGAGGAAAAGTCACTGTATCACCAAAGTCATTATCATTTGGGGATCATGAATGCCTGTACAACATTTTATAGCAAACCATCCAATAGTAGTACTGACTGTCAACCCACTTGCTCTCTGCCTCTGTAGGGCAGAATACATGCCCCCCTCCACAGACCCCTCCCTCCATGTTAAGCACAATAATTAGCCCTTTGGTTCCTGCTGGCTATACCAGCATTAACATTAATTCAGTATAACTGTGTAGTTGTATTCATCAGCAGAGAGCAATCTTGAAGGTGTGGGACAGAGCAGCAGAAGATGTGCTATCCCAACACTTCTACTGTCCCCACTGATCCACTCTAATGATTAATCATCTGCCCAGCTGCCATTACCACACCCTCCACATCCACCCCTCCTCCCTCACTGCTACCTATGATCTCTTCCAGGGCTCCTAATGCCAAGGATCAGCAAATGCAACATTTATTTAATAAGCACAAAGTCACTGACTTAGGTCTCTTCTTTATGGAGGACAAGATATACCTTCAAAGCACGGAGCTAACAGAATAAAACCTGAGACAATCGCATTGACTTTCTCTCCCTGTTCCTTGTAGCGCTCTCCATCTGTGAAAATAAAGGAGAGAGAGGCATCATATGTTTATGTGAGGGGAGTCATCATTTGCTCTAATGTTTATTTTCTGAGGTGGAAGGGAGGCAAGGTGACAAATGTGCTGACTGGAGTAAGGAGCATTAACAGGTGAGGCAATGCATTAAATGACTCATTCAGATTCAATCATTTAGGTAATGCCCCGTTTTTTTTAGATTCATGGCTTGTACTGTCTATTTACAGATTGAGTGCGGCCAACCGTGAATCTCAGGCCACCATTACACATTATTCTGAAATGTTTCGCACTGTTTATACATCATCTGCTGCAAACCAGAAAGGGGGCAGCAGGAGTTTAAAGGATGGACAAACAGGTTTGTGATGAGAGAGCTGCTGGTTCAAAACTGCAGAATGCCTCTAGGAAGTCTTCTCTACACGGCTCTCCACAAATATTAAACAAAATGCTATAGGGCACTATAACCAGGTTATATTATCTTAAAGCAGAGGTGTTCTTCTGTCACTCATATTTAAATCGCTTGACTAATTTTAATGTCGCCCTACTGTAGCCTAAGTACGCACTCTGCAGCTGCATTAAGTGGTGAAAACATTTATTGAAAATAAATATCAGACAGTCAGTATATTAAGGGTTCAGATCAAAATCAGGAGTAGGAAATGTGATCAGGACATCCCTACTTTTGACTGAGCTCTTTGGCTTTCCAACCGAAAATGTTTATAACAGTCACCACATACAGCTCTGGCAAAGAGGCCAACTGTCCCCCTCTTGTCCTATCTATGTTTACAGGCATGTTTGTGTCTGTGTAAGAGCGAGAAAAGAATCTAAAAAGAATGCCTACACTATCACAAAGTGAAAACGTTCTCTTACAGCAGTGAAATACAGTGTCTTTATCAAACACATCAGCCTGGGAGTTTTCAGGAATAATTGCTGCACTTATTTGGGATGATCATATCTAACCTCATTTATTTGAGGTTGAAATCCAAATCATGTGAAAGAAAAAGCTGAGTGAAAAAAGATCCCACATACCAGTACTGCTCATATTGTTTTTACCTTTATAATATACATGTTTCTGACCCAGCCCCATCCTCCCACACACCCGCCCACACTCATGCAAACACACAATGCCATGTGGCCTGTGGCAAAACTCTCAATTCCAACAACATGATCTCAGAAGCACCTCCAGAAAATAAATCTATGCAATGAGAGTGTGTGTGCACGGTACTGCAAGCAGCACTGAACTGTACTGAAGCCCTGCAGCACTGCCTACATTATAGATAACAAGCTCTGATCAAGTTCAAATGTTGAAGACGTTGAAGAGACTGTGACTAAGTTATAATACCTTTCATGTCATATATGCAACATTTTTGTATGCTTCTGTGAATGAGAATGGAGGAATTTACATAGTTTTTGCAAGTTAATATAATAAACTCCATCTAAGTGTTGTGTGGAGTACTCTGCTATGCAGAGCACTAATGGCACAGAAGGTAAATAACAGATCCAGCTTAATTAACTTATTCTTCCTCTTTTCTAACAATAAAGCTGTAATGCCAAAAAAAGTCTTGGATGACCATCTTTCAAAACAAAGGTTTTTACAAGGACCTTTTGGAACAACAAGAGAAGTCGTGTAGACTTCAGATGATGATTCGCTCTACAAACAAACTGACAGTTTAAGTATTTAGGCTGGTAGGCACAAATTAAAGAATTCAAAATAATAATTAACTATCTAATTTTCAGTGGTGCAGTGGTAAGCACTGTCATAGCAAAAGTATTCAGGGTTCGAACCCACCAGGCAGGGGCCTTCTTCTGTGGAGTTCTCCCTGTGCCAGTGTGCATTTTCCCCCACAGTTCAAAGACTTAGGTATTTTAGGACTCTAAAGGTGTGAATGTGATATCCACAGGAATCAAGTGATTTTGGTAAAAACCAACAAGTCCTCCAAATTAAACAACAAAATACTTTGTTTGTCCATGTCCTCTGGAACAACACAGAGAAGCGTTTTCTGATCTAATGCCCCTATCTCCAGGAAAACATAATTTGTCTGTGCCTTCCAAAAGTTGTTTTATGATGTGACAAGGCTATGGTTAAGGTTTGGTTAGTTTAGGCACAAGAACGACCGTGTTACTTTTGTGAATTTATACAGTATGTATTGATTTGATTCATTGAGTTTTATTGTTGTGAGGTGCTTCCCCCTGTTAGGAATTGGTAGCCACATGCTAGGCTGATCCTAGATAACGTTATGCAGTCTTTGCATGCTAACTAACTCTCTTAACTGGGCACTATCGATCACACACATACACTCCAATTTGACCTTTAACAGAGCCACACTGAAATTTCAAACATGTCCTTGGCCGCCATTTTGAATGAACTTTCTTTGTCTAAATAAGACGGTGTAGTCCCTCATTCGTCCAGGAGTGTTCTATCGTAGAAAAGGTTTCAGTCGTAGTCATCTGGACACTGTTTTCAGAATCAAGACGTTTCGGCTCCCATCCGGAAGTCATTCTCAATTGTGAAAAAATGGGACGGGAACTAGAAATTTAAGCTACTCTGTGTTACATAAGCCCTGCCCTCAGGAAGGAATCTGCCTGAGTATCTGTTAATAGCTAGTTTCACCTGAAACTGACCTAATAGTTTCCAAGATGGCCCAGTAATCAGTAATCAGGCCTATTGTTTTCTGGCTGCATCTACTTCATCACTGTTAAGTACCTGATTAGCATGTGATTGGCGTGACCAAGGTGATAATACACTCTGATAGACTTTGGGCATCAGAGTGTGTGACTGGCGTGACCAAGGTGATAATACACTCTGATAGACTTTGGGCATCAGAGTGTGTATCCAGTGGTCACATTTTTATCACCACAAACAATCTTCCACAATTTTCCCTCTTTATGTGCTGGTTAAGGCATGTAAATATGGAATAAATCAGACTTATACTTTTGGCGCTGTGAGCTTTGAAGTGACAGCCATGCCAACAGCAGTAATAATGTTGAAATGAATGATCTACACTGCAATCTGGAAATACAGAAGAGGTGTTTAAGTAAAGGGAAATTCAAACTACAGACACCATTGAAATCAAATTTATATATCTTTGTGTTTGAGTTTGCATCATTTTGGATTTGAATTATATAAATGTGTCTCAAACAGTACATAAACGTTAGCAAAATGTGTGTTATACAATAATATATTCATATAATAATACTATATTATTACACAACAGTTATGCTAGGTGTTTGTGTTGTTAAGTTTCCATGGAACACCTTTGCCATGGTGAAGCAGACAATTTGCATATTTTGCAATAAAACAGGAAGTTATTGTAACTTGACTGTACATTATCCAATCTGCCCCAAACTTCACATGTTTGAAAAGAGTCCCTGTGGTAGTCAGCCACCTTATCCTCCCCAGCCCTGTGTTCTCTTTTGTACTCCCCTTCGCTGGTGTGTCTTGTATGTCCCCGACTCATCTCTGGATGTGTGTGTGTGTATGTGTGTGTGTATGTCTTCTGGTCTGGCTGCGTTGTTTCCCGCTTGCTGCTGATCACCGGCACACCTGTCCTCAATCTACCATCAGTCTCCACAGCTGAAATACACACCAACAACCCACAACACCAACACCAGATCGTCTCTGTACATTTGTTTGACTACCACGTCAAGACTCCTTACTTAAAAGTTAAGTACCATTTGCTAGTGTTGTTTTTGTTACCTCGCCTGTAGCCTGTTCTACTTTGCCTCAGGATTATCCTGTGCTGGTGATCGCAGTTTCTGTTTCCGTCTGGATTCCTGCCAGCCTGTCTACCTGCCTCTCCAGCCACACCGCTTTGCCTGCCTCCAGTAACTACACCACTGAGCCAGACCTTTTGGACCCGACCTGCTCCATGCTACTGGTTCCGCTGATAGTCAGTCTCCACACCTCACCGCCAACTCCACATCGCGGCCAGTCTAAGTCTACACTGCACCACCTGTTCCTTGCCTCAGGATCACTGGCTGTCCGGATTCACACCTCACCGCCAACTCTGCACTGTGGAGCCGCTGCCAGCCCAGGCCAACACTCCACTGCCTGCTCTGCGTCACGGACCTGTCTGCCTGTCCAGATCCACACGGCATCCAACCCGAGTCAGACGGGTAACCGCTGCTTCAGTCTCCACTCCGGAACCATCGCTACGTTCCCTGAGTCTCCGAGTACAGCGCCGAAGGCTCCACTCAAGAGAACGACACCCCTTCCCACTGAAACTGCATACATTCAAATAAAGAGTGACTTGACCTGTAAAACTTCTATTGTGTTCTGCATCTGTGGGTTCGAGAAATTGTACACTACGACAGTCCCGGCCTGAAGACATCTACAGGCCAAGTCAGTCATAGTAATAGCGCCACCTACTGGCAATAGGAAATGACATGTTTTACACTTTGATGCACTTCTCCTAGCAGGTTGACCAGATCCACCAGAAAAGCATTGTTGATGCAATATTATGAAGCTTGTGAGTTTTCCTTGAACGGCATGTCCGTGGCGATGCAGTGAATTTTGATGTTTCAACATGACACAGTAAGTTGTTGTAACTTCAGTATATGTGGTCAAATCTGCCCAAAATTTCATATGTTTCATAACAGTCCTGGCCTGAAGACATTTACATGGCAATATTCACTCATAGTCATTGCGCCACCTACTGGCAACAGCAAGTTAGCCTTCAACGAAGTAGCCCTTGTGATACGTTTCACCTAAATGTACAAAATTTGGGTGGTAGATGTATGACCCCAAGACATACAAAAAAGCCTCTTGGAGCCATAACCTAATCCCAATAGGAAGTCAGCCATTTTGAATATAATGTGCAATTTTAGGCCATTTTTTTACATTTACAGGCTCCGTACTTTAACAAACCCCTCCAGGAGAATTAATTGGATTGACTTCAAATTTTTTTGCAGTGCAATCTAAATACAATGAAAAGTTGTTCAAAACTTGAGTTTTCGTTGAAGGGTGTGTCTGTGGCATGACATCAAATATTGATGTTTTGCCCAGAAACACGAAATTTTTGTAACTCCAGTGTACATGGTCAAAATTGTCCCAAACTTAACATGTTTCACAAGAATCCTGCTCTGAAGACATCTAAATGCCAAATTTCAGTCATAAACATAGCGCCACGTACTGGCAACAGGAAGTTACAGACTCTATACTCTTACAAACTATTCCTAGCAGATTAACCACATCCATCTCAAATTTGTTCAGCAAATTGTGAGTTTCCATCAAACGTGGTGACCATTAGCCGTGAAATAGGAAGTTGTTGTAACGTCAGTGTACATTGTCCAATCTATGGACATTTTTTGGCTTCTTTATTCAAATGGAAATTCATTTTGCAATTGGCAATGCAATCCTCAGTTCAGTTTGAACTATTTTGATTAAAAATTAGAATGAAAGTTCAATCAATTGCATTTCATATTGCCATGTTTTTTTTGGTCTCTTTATTCAAATTGCAATTCATTTTGCAATTGGCAATTCAATGTGCCAGCGAAACAGTGCCCCCAGTCAATTGCATTTACATTTACTTGTCACCATGCTTTTTTTGGTAGCAAAATTCAAATGGAAATGCAATATGTCAGGGTCTTCAGTTAGGATGTCACTTCCTCATTCAATGATTGGGTAACAGCCAGCACTTTACTTCAGCCACGCCAACACTGTTCTTCTTGATGGGTAAGTTGCTGTCTACCTGAGATAGAAGTCCATATGTTCAACCTAGAGTTGAGACATTAGTTTATTACAGCAGTGTCATAGTCAGCCACCATGCCCGTATGAACCCTGCAGACTCTAGCCAGGCCAGGAGATACACACACACACACACACACACACACACACACAACTTGAGACTAGAACTAGAGGACACATAAGACACACAGGGAGAAGAAGGCACACCAGAGTCTGCAGGGTTTGTACGGGCATGGTGGCTTACTGTGACAGTACCCCCCCTTAACGGGAACCTCCTGGAGACCCTCCGGGCTTATCCGGATGGGATTGGTGGAAGTCCCTCACCAACCGTGGGTCAAGGATGCGGGAGCGTGGAACCCAGGAATGCTCCTCCGGGCTGTATCCCTCCCAGTCCACCAGATACTGGAAGCCCCTTCCCCGTCAGCGCACATCCAACAGCCGCCTGACTGAGTAGGCAGGATGGTCATCAATGACCCGGGTGGGTAGAGGGGAGTCGGATGGAGGGCACAGAGTGCTGGAGGAGACTGGTTTCAATTGTGAAACATGAAAAGTGGGGTGAACTCTCATAGGGCTGGGAACTTTGAGCCTAACAGCAGAGGGATTGATGATACATTCAGTGACGAAGGGACCTATGTAGCGGGGAGACAGTTTCTTAGATTCGATTCATAAGGTGATGTTTTTGGAAGATAATCAAACTTTCTGACCTGCTGTGTATCGTGGTCTGGCCGTCTGGCGGTTCTTGTCTGCGGTCCGGAGGAGTGCTGCACGGGTCTCCCTCCAAATCTTACGGCAGCGGCGGAGGTGGTGTTGCACTGAGAGGACTGCTAGCTCACTCTCTTGGGATGGAAAAAGAGGAGGCTGATACCCTAAAGAGGACTCAAAGGAAGAGCGACCAGAAGCAGCACAGGTAAGTGAATTGTGTACATACTCGACCCAGGGAAGTTGGGAGCTCCAGGAGGAAGGGTTGGTGGCAGCCACACAGCGCAGGTCTGCTTCGAGGTCCTGGTTGGCCCTCTCTGTCTGGCCGTTGGACTGGGGGTGGAATCCGGAGGAGAAGCTGACAGTTGCTCCCAGGGCTAGGAAGAATGCTTTCCATACCTGAGAGATGAATTGAGGACCCTGGTCAGAGACTGTCGAGTGGGATTCCGTGGAGACGAAAAACCTGTTGGACCAGGAGGTCCGCTGTTTCTCAGGCAACGGGAAGTTTGGAGAATGCTATAAAATGAACTGCTTTGGAGAACCGGTCAACAATGGTGAGGATGGTAGTGTTACCCTGAGAAGGAGGTAACCCGGTGACGAAGTTCAGTGCTATGTGGGGCCATGGGCGACTGGGGACGAGGAGTGGTTGTAGTAGCCCAGCAGGTGGTCTATGAGAGGTTTTACTTCGAGCACAGATTGCACATGCGCCCACAAAGGCCCGGGTATCCGCCTCCATGGTTGCCCACCAAAAATGTCGTCTAAGCAGGGAAAGTGTGCTAGTCATGCTTGGGTGGCAGGCGAAGCGGGAGTTATGGCCCCACTAGAGCACCTGGGAGTGAGCAGAATCAGGGACAAACAGGTGATTAGGGGGACTGTTTCCAGGGTCTGGTTGGTCTCGCTGTGCTTCCCTTACTACCGTCTCCATCTCCCATGTCAGGGCGGCTACCACGCAGGTGGAAGGCAGAATGGTGTCGGGTCCGGGGTTGCTGTCCAGGGAGTGGTCCTGACAGGATAAGGCATCGGGTTTGATATTCCTGGACCCGGGACGGTAGGTTAGGGTGAAATTGAAGCGTCCGAAGAACAGAGCCCAGCGTGCCTGTCTGGAGTTGAGCCTCTTGGCCGTTTGTATGTACTCCAGGTTCTTGTGGTCCATCCACACAATAAAAGGTTGCTCTGCTCCTTCCAGCCAGTGCCGCCACTCTAATGCCAGTTTCACAACCAAGAGTTCCCGGTTCCCGACGTCGTAGTTCTGCTCGGCGGGGGTGAAGCGTCAGGAGAAGAAGACACAAGGATGGAGTCTCTGGTCAGAGCTGGAGTATTGTGAGAGCAGGGCCCCTACTTCCACATCTGAGGCATCCACCTCCACCATGAACTGTTGTACGGGATCAGGTTGGATGAGGATGGGGGCCGAGGTAAAGAGGGCTTTGAGTTTGGTCAGCGCAGTGTCCGCTTCGGCGTTCCAGGAGTAGGGGATCTTGGAAGAGGTGAGTCTGGTAAGTGGAGCGGCCACACGGCTGTAATCCCTGCTAAATCGGCGATAGAAGTCGGCAAACCCCAGGAAACGTAGCTTCTTGCGAGTGGTGGGCGTTGGCCATTCCAAGACAGCTTTAATCTTGGCTGGATCTGGTCTCATTTGTCCGCTCTCGAGGATTTACCCAAGGAAGCTCATCGAACTGGCGTGGAACTCGCACTTTTCAGCCTTAACAAATAGTTTATTCTCCAGGAGTCATTGAAGAACCTGACGGACATGGGCAATGTGGCTGGCTTGGTCCTGAGAAAAGATGAGGATATCATCTAAGTAGACGAAAACAAAGTGGTTCAGAAAGTCTCTCAGTACGTCATTGACCAGGGCCTGGAAGACAGCTGGGGCGTTATTGAGTCCGAAAGGCATGACTAGATATTCAAAGTGGCCCAGCGGGGTGTTAAAGGCAGTCTTCCATTTGTCTCCTTCCCGTATCCGGACCAAGTGATAGGCATTCCGGAGATCGAGCTTGGAGAAGATAGTGGCACCATGAAGTGGTTCAAAGGCAGAGTTAATGAGTGGCAATGAATATTTATTTTTGATGGTCATCTGGTTGAGTCCTCTGTAATCAATGCATGGACGTAGAGTCTTGTGTGGTGAGTGGTGGTGTACTGACCTCTGGTGGGGACCGAGCGGATTGCAAGCAGGTGGAGAGGCAGTAGGAGCTCCAACTCAGAATGCTCCCAGTAGGCCAGTCGATATGTGGATTGTGTTGACGTAACCAGGGGAAGCCCAGAACTAGTGGTGTGTTTAGAGACGAGATGAGTTGAAATTGAATCTTCTCTCGATGATTACCGGTGAGAACCACAGACAAACTTTGAAAGTAGTGTCGACTGGCCAGCGAAATTATTTTCAAGTTTATTTTAAACAAGTAAAGAAAGCAAGTTTAGCACAGCTTATATCCAACTCCAGCTACCCAGCTCTACGGATCATGATTCATCATGCACAGCGCCTTCCTTCCGGCTGCCAAGAATAATTTTTACGACAGCATTTGCATCAAAGACTTTGCATCCTACGAGAGTGGGCAACCGAGGACCACCAGAAACACCACTGTCTGACCCAACTAGCTCTGCCACCACCGTGTTCCAGTGGGCTACACCTCGCTGGGAGGCCATGAAGTGAAACTGGAGCTGAAGAGATAGTCTGAGGTCCTGCCTAGGAGGTTTGGTCTGTGTCACAGAGATCCCATCATAAATTGATGAATTGCATCTGCTCTGCCTTTTGTCTGCATTTGGGTCCTATTCCTTGTGTTCCCTATTCCCTGCTCCCTTGCGTGACATCCACTATGACAGGATCAAGTGGTAGAATGAAACCAGGGTGTGATTATGGTTTAAGATGTGTGATGCCTTTTTCAATTCTTGTACAAGTGGTTTGTTAGTTAGAAAATCAGGGTTGTGGAATTTTCACCAGGTTGTCAGAGTTGCAGCTTTTGTTAATGTTTTGAGTTTGATAGACTGGCTGAGAAATGTTAGATCCAAAATCTGAATGTATTTACAAACTGATTGTTCTATATCTAACCATGTGTTATCTGATTGTTTGGGGCTGATCCATTTGAATATATAGATATATCTATAGATAGATAGAAGCTGATTTGCAAGAGAATAATGGTAAAAATGTGGAGCTACCAGGCCTCCTCGTGTTTTTGGTTTTTGTAAAGTAGCCAATTTAATTCACTGTCTTGTTTTTCTAGTAGAATTTGGAGATGGTTGAATCTAGAGATTTGAGCCAGATGAGGGTGCGTTGAGTCTGCATGTGTTACTGTGAGTGTCTACCTTCCAGAAAACTGGTTTGATCTGGATGGATTATGAATGTAGTGATTTTTTCTAACTTGGGAGCTAGTGCCTTACTGATCTTTATATCCACATTGATGAGAGAAATGGAACTTGATATCAAGGTCGGGCTTTTGTTAGGCTTTAGAAGTAGGGAAATTGTAGCTGTGTTCATGTTTGCTGGAAGTCTTGAATTTTGTTTTATTTCAGCAGGGAAGCCACTGGGTCCTGGTGCTTTATTAGGCATAAGTTTCAGGGCACTAGAAATCCTGTGTTACTGGTAAATCAAGTATGTTAGTTCTGTACTAAACTGTGGTAAGTCAATACTGTTTTACAGTAATAATTAGTTGATGTACTTCTTGACTTGGGTTCTTTTCTGATGAATATAGGCTGGCATAAAAACTTCGGAAAATTTTATTCATCTCTTCCCTGCTGAGTCCTTAATGTTTGAGATTGTTTTTTCTTTATTTTGTTTTATTTGATTTGCCAAGTATTCACCAGGCGTATTGTTGTTGTGGAAATGTTCTTGTCTAAGGATGTGTATCAGGAATTGAGCTTTCTTATTCATAATTTAATTTAGTTTAAATTTATATTTTCTTCATTCCTTCTGGGTTTGCTCTGTTGGCTTGCATTCATTTTTTCAAGTATTTTTTCTTCCATTTCAGCTCCTTGCTCCTTTTCTTTCTTTTATAAACGGAGAATTAAATTATTTTTCCTCTTAATACTGCCTTTGCTGTTTCCCACAGAAGAGTTGTTGATGACTCTGGAGTATCATTTATTTCTGGGAAGGATGCCCACTCTTTTTTAATATAACCGTCAAACTCTTGGTCTTTGAGGAGAGATGTGTTAAAGCCCCATCTGGTGATGGGTTTATGCAGACTGGTTCTACGCCATTGTGTGTTACGGGGACATGGACGCTAATAATGATGGGGTGGCGTGTGTGTCTATGTAGCTGAGGAAGAGGGGTGGGGGGGTCTAGCCAGGGGGTTGTGTCATTAAAACTATTTATAATCTGTCCACTGAAATGATTGCTTTTTTCCCCTTCCTTCAGAAAGGTAATAGTTGTTTGCATCTTTGTAGGATTTCCAATGGCTACTGGTCATTGAGTCCGTAGTCTGTTCCTTGTCTGCCTTGTCGTTTAACTAGTTCTTTGTGTTTGTAGTGCTCGAATTACGCTTTGATCAGGCATGGTCAGTTATTGGTGTTCTTCACTCCCATGCGGTGGAATGTGATGTTACTGTCTCTGCAGGTAGTTTGAGCTGTTTGATCATGAATTCCTTTACTGATATTTTTTTTGAGGGGCATGTGGGGTTTGTTCGGGAATGCCGGTAAAAACTAAATTGTCTCTCATGCTGCGTGCTTGTGAATCCAGAATAGTCTCTTTCATGGTTTTGTTTGTGGTGATAACAGAGGTGAGATGGGTGGTAAGTGTTAAGAGAGTGTTGCAGTGATCTATTCTCCCTAGTGAGTGTGTCTATTTGTTCCTGACTGAATTCCAGGCTTTGACACAGTGCCTGGGATTCCCTGTGCAGTACTTCAATGAGTGTGATTATGGCACTAAGTCCGGTAGGTTTATGTTTGATGGAAATGAATATGTCGCTCACCTCTGTGCAGCATGGTGGCTTCGTAGATGTGGCCAGGCTGGAGAGTGAATCAGACGTCTTTTGAGGTTTGGAGTGGGGTTGGCATGCCCTTTTTTGTGACAGAAAAGTGCCCTGAGAACTTGTGTTATGATTTGGTGCTATATAAAAAAACTGTATTGTCATCTGTTTTATTCATGATGCAAAGCCTGTTGAAACTCTTGTCTATGTATTTTTCCAGGTAGTTCACGTCGCTTGATCTTATAGTCCCGTTTTGAAGTGGAGAAAAGAGAGAGAAAAGGTTTTATGTCCGAGGAGAGATGTGGTATTTGTATCAGCAGTCTAGCAACTGAAGGCCACCAACTTGGATCTCGCCAGAGTTGGGTTCACACACCTCACCTCAAACAAATCCGAAACAAAGGTTGCATCATCCCTCTAATAGACATACTTACATTGAACCCCCAAAAACATAAGGCAATGCTCTGCCTCCTTTGGCAATAGGCTCCACCCTCTGTGGCAGGAGCCAGATCTGCCTCCTTTGGTGGCAATAGGCCTCGCCCCCCATTTTGGTGCATAATAATACACACTGCTGTATATGGAGGACCAAAACTGCCAAAATCTAAAATAAATAAATAAATGGCTTAATAAATAAATTAATATGCCATTAAATGCAGCAAAAATAATACATTTAATATAGGCATTAAATAATTCAGAAATGTGACACAAACTGATATTTTTATTTATTCATTCATTTTATTAACATTTTTTTATGTCTGTATTTTCCCTCTTCATTTTCCCCCCATTTATTTCACCAAACATATTTATTTATTTATGCATTTCTGCTTCATTATGCAAATGGGGGGGAGTGTGTGTCATGGGGTCAACTTTTTACCTATTGGTTGATCGACATCAGAGTATATAGATCGACTATACATGCTTTGCTGCCACACCGATGGCCTCTGGCTCTAGTATTGCCAGGTCTGCTGTTTTCGGTGGGAATTGGGCTACTTTTGAAGTGTTGGCGAATTGTTTTTGTCCCCTGGTTGGGTATACCTATTTTGCTTGGAGCTGCTTTTAGTTCAAACAGCCAGCTACATTATCTTGTCCGTGTGTTCTCGAGATCGGAGTATGACTTACAGACACATTTGTTTTCTAGTAATGGCCTAAAACCATGTGGCCAGCCTGGCTGTGAGACAAGTTCAGCAGACAGCCCAAGTTTACTAGAGCAATACACCAGAGGCCGTTTTGTGTGTCTCATTTTGACAGAGCTGTAATATATCACCCTGCTGTGTAATTTGTCTCCACTGTCCACTCATTGTGTCGCCGTTTGCTCGAGATCACAGCCCTGCCAGGACACTGACCTTGCCAGCTGGGCTGAAGACATTGCCCCCGCTGGGTATGGAGGACCCAGGTCCACTGTCACACCAAAGAGTTTTACACAGCCAGAGTATGGGAAGCATGAACGATTAATTTAATCGGAGCCATCCGTCAGATTTCCTCAGATTAAAAATAGAAATATTAATTCCAGGCTCATGCAATGTAAATTCAAATTAATTAAAACTGTATCATTCAGCATAATAATTGGTTACTATCTCAATCATCTGTGCAATAAGATGTTTGATTAATCTGTTGAAAAAAACATCAGAAAGTGATCAGACCCATTTTTTCCTTTTTTCTGTCTGAGTTGATTGAGTACTCTCATAATTGAATAGATGCCTGTGAAGTGGGAAGGAACCCGAGCATATGTTTTGGATATAGAGATGGGCGAGATATGGCTGTGAATGGATTTTGATCACCATCCAGGCTGTTAGTAGAGCAAGGGAGCGTTAACAGAGAATTTATATCCAGAACTTGAAGGCTTACTGTGCAGTGAAGGAGAAGTGTGTATAACTCAAGGGCCTCTCCGTTGTGGAGGAAAGTGAGCAGGAGGAGGTGGAAGCAAGAGATGCTTGACCTTAGATGGGGATGAGACCCCAGGGGTCAGTCATTCTTCTGATTTCTTCCATTTGGAGGAACATCACAGTGAGGCAAGATGATCCTGCCGTGCAGCAGGGACCTAACAAATGCACACGTCACTAAGCCAAGCAGCTTGCTGTCGCTATCCCACACCGTAACTTTCTTCCTCCTGCCTTTTTTTTTTAAACCTTTAATTAATCCGGTCAAAACTAGTTGAGATAAAAATCTCTTTCAATGGTGACCTGGCCAAGAAGACAGCAACGTTACACATCGACTGCACGCCAATTACATACAGACAATAAAATACAAAACAATACATTACAAGTAGTACAGAATAAGAGCTAATATCCACTCATCAGCAGCAGGGGTTAAATGAAGAAAGTTTGACACAATTAATAATGCACTGTAGCAAGAACATTATTTGTAATAAACTTCAGTTATAAGGTAAATATATTTGTCTATGCATGTGGTTAATATTTGTGTCTACGCAGGCTATTTTGGCAATTTAAATAATTCAACATTATTCAAGACATGAAATGTGCCTTTAAAACCTAATTTTTAATTTATTTCTGGAAAAAAAAATGCATTTGCAGATTCCTAACATCCGTCAAATTAAAGAGGGAGAGGAAGACTAGAAAGTGGATCCAGGAAACCATGGGACAGACCATACAGGAGGTGGAAGCAGGCAGGCTCACTGCATGGCAGGTAGCCAAGCAGTTTGGGGTCCCACAGTCCAGCCTGAGTCACCCAGTCAGTGGAAGAATCAGAAATACTTTATTGATCCCTGAGGGGAAACTCTTTTGTTACAGCTGCTCACTATCACATCAGTGCACACAGGATGGGTGGTCTTTGGATGTGTCCATGGTCAGAGGTGGGGTTGGGCTGATGAATGATGCCCTACCTATCCTACACTGTACATTTACTGCCACTAGACAACTTCACTGCTAACCTTTCCGTCTGCTCTGATCGCCAAAACTGCTCAGTGCAGTCACTCTCTCTTTTGCTCAACCACACACACTACGCACTGCCCTGTTCCTTAAAGGAGCCACGCTACTCTTATTATAAATAGGGAGGCTAAGGTGGAGACCGGGAGAATATGTGAGGATCGACTGTGACACCCCACCCCCCAACAACGATGTCATCATCCATCCCAATGTTTCACTGTGGACATTGTCATATGCTAATTTGGTCGACAATGCCCAACCCTAGTCAGAGGCAACTTCTCACCCCTGAAGATGAAAATTCCTTGGTGGAGTACTGTTTTGCCAGTCATGTGTTTCCATTGACAAAGCCTCAGGTCCTGGCCCATGCTCTGGCCATATACAACCTCCACCAGCCAGATGCACCAAAGGTGGCTCAATTTCAGGGGCAATCATCGTCTTACTGCCCGGACCCCAGACATCATTGACCGTGGGAAGGCATCCTGAGAGCTGTTTAGGAACTGGTTTGTCAGATACTTCCTGAAGTTTGCCGTGCAGGAGCGCCTTTTCATGGATGGCCCACCTTGATCCAGAGCTGGTCTGGGTGGCACAGAGGGATCGGGTCATTCTCCTGTGTCTTCCACCACACACGTCTCACATCCAACAGCCTGTGAATATGCCTTTCTTTGGACCCTTGAAGGCAGATTTCTCTGGTCTTACAGGAGCTCTGTCGGCAGTGAGCCACTGTTTTTGGTTTCCAAGAAGGAGTTTTCAAGGGTCATAAGACTCTTACCTGAGGCTGAAGGATGGAAGAGTGGTGGCTGGGTTCTTCCTGGGCCACACCTGATGCTACCCACCCATTCCAACATCCCCTATCTCCAGTTGCCCCACCCTCAAACCCACTTGCCATAACATCCCTGCCTCAGAGTCAAACTGCCCTCCCAGTCCCTAGCTCACCCATCTCCTGGTAACATCGGGCTGGATAACAGCAGACCTGGCCCACCTCTTGGCCGAGACTATGCCCACAAGACCGGTGAGGTCAGGAGGAATACCACCAAGGCCTGGGTACTGACAGCTCATGGCTCTTTTTTCTGGCTTGCAACTGGACAGCTAAAAAAGGGCAATGTCAAATAGTAAAAACCCTATACTCCTAATGCATGAAACTTGTTGCTCATTTAAGTGCAGTCTTTTCAGGTTTATTTTTTATTGTGATGCAATGATGATTTAATTCAATTTTGTATAAATACAATTGAATTGAATTGAATTGATGCCTGAAGTGTAACCTAAACTCCTTAATTGTTGTTTGTGGTAATCAGATGCACAGTTTAAGATTCTTTGAGCACTGATTTAGGCTAAACACTAACTGTCCAACAAGAACTGGTGAGTGAAGTGTAGCCAAGCACATTTCTGCCTTTCCACACAGCTCCATGGTCAAATCTTTTTAGCTTACTTACACTGGTACATATGCTGGTACATACATGTGATCTGAATATGACAATGAAAATATTTTTTTGAGAATCCTGCTGTCTCTGGTTTGTCAATAAGGAACTAATTGTGAATTCCCCTGTAAAAATTCAGTATCTGTCATAATCAGAATAAGAATCAGAAATACTTTAATGATCTCTGAGGGGAAACTCTTTTGCTACAGCAGCTCACTATCACGTCAGTGCACACAGGAATAGAAGTACTAAGCAAAAAAAAAATACTATAATAAACTATAATATAGGTCAGAAAATAAATTAAGTACCAAGTGGGTATAAGTATAAAATAAAATAAGTGTGAAGTACAAAGTGGGTTTACCGGTTGATGATAATAATATGGTATAAAGTAATAGTGCATGAACTGCCAAGTTAAGTGTAGCTTATTTATAATGAGATGGAGGATATTGCACAGCAGTAATAGAGGTATGAATAAATATCAATAAATAGGGAATTTTAAACTGAAAAGAGTATATAGCATAGGAGTATTAACACAGGATATTGCACAATTATCTCAAGTATTGCAGTAATGTTAATGATGTATCATGAAGTATGTAAGTAAGTAATCATGAAGTAATGAGGGACTTTTAGTGACTGCTCAGTATGATGTACCACTTAACTTTTTTTTTGCCATTTTTGCCTTTAGTCGGATAGAGATAGCTGCAGAGAAAGACAGGAGAGGCGGGAGAGAGAGGGGATGACATGCAGTGGCCACGGGTTGGAATAGAACCCGGGCCACTGCGGTAAGGACTCAGCCTTAATCGTACACGCTCTACCAGTGCTACCGGTACCCTGTACCACTTTACTTGAGAGGGAACAAAAAGGGTAAGTAATGGTCAGATAATCATGAAGTAATGATTTAACAACATCCAGGTCCCTCCCTCTCCACTGCGCTTCAGTTCTGCCTCCAACGCCCCTCCCCACAGGAGGCTGTCACGCACACGCAGGCTAGTAACCACAGCAACTGAAGAGGTCAGGCCCAGGTATACAACAGAGCGTACACACCGGTAAGAACAAAACACAAACTATGCTTCACATTGCTAGAAATAACATGTTTTACAGTGACTGTTGCCTGGCTATATTTTACTAGATGTAGCATGTAAATTAGCAGCTTATTTACATTTGTCACTTTGCAAGATGATTGAAATTTTTATCTTTATTTGTTGATACAGTTAGAGTTTTGACACCGAGACACTGGACTCAGATTAGGAATTCACCCCCACAGCTGCTTCTACGAGCAGACGAAGAAGCCCCGAGGACGGGACAGAGGGTGTCGCATGGGCCAAACCTATTTTAGCTTGTTTGTAACAATTCGCTTTTAGCCGTGCTAGTGCGCTGTGCACTATGTTTACATGTTTATGTTGATGGCTGAACAGGTTTACTGATAAAGTATTGGCTTTTTACTCGCAAAGGATTTATTGCACTTACTTACAGTAACAAGCGTAGTTGTTGTCAACTCAGCAGACACAGAGAACAGGAGAGGCTGCAGCAAGCATGATAATACTACGGTCTTTAATGATTTAGCCCCTGGGCCTGTTTAATACTGGGTGTTGGTATCATCCCTACTTGCGAGTGCCCGAACGGTACTGTGCATGTGCAACTCTCAACAGAGATGAGAAGGAAATGAGATGGCTCACTCTTTAGCTACATCCATCATCAGCTCCGGGAAAAAAATATTTGTTTAATTATTTTTTACCCGTGTCTTATGTTACTGTGATGTTGCAGTCGGGCTAACACTAGCTTGTTCCCAATACTAAGGCTACTGGTTAGCATTGTTTAGTTACAGAGCACTGCTCAACTATAAGGATTGCCTGGTTGCCCGAGGCAAGTAAAATGCCGCATCGGATATGTCAACTGACATGTAGTATTGGGAACAAGCTAGTGTTAGCCCGACTGCAACATCACAGTAACATAAGATATGGGCTGCGGAGTGTTACGGTAACCATAGCCATCTTAGCAGTGTGGTTACAGTTTTCGAAAATCAAATCAAGCAGGGGTACCTATCAAGCAGAATCCTTTCTGGTCCTGTAGCTCTCTCCACCCCGGAAAAGCTGCTCCGTTGTTGACTCTTGTTTTATCTCAGGCTCGGTTTAACTATTTCATTTTAGCTTGCTTTCCATCGTCGGCCTTCTTCTGTTTACTTGGCTTTGTCGTGTACACTGTTGTTGGTAAAGGAGGGATTTTTTTCATTGCTGGTGGTTGTTTCTGTGTTGTTTCTCTCTTGTGTTTGCAAAGCTCCTCCATAAGCTATTGAAGAAGATATTGAGCTTGACTGAATGAGCGCATGCGTGGGGGAGGGGACTGCATAGCATGTGCATGAGCAGTGATTGACACTGTATTAGAGACTCCTCCTGGCTCTGATTGGTTGTTTTCGTTTGGGCGCGGTGGATTCTCATGTACTACTGTCAGGATATAGGGCAGTTTCAGCAAATATGCCAAAAAGTAATTTTTATAAAAGTTACCTACTGAACCTTTGAGTAATGAGTTGTTACTATTTTTTGTAGCTCAGTGGCTGATTCATAGTTAATCAGGAACAACTCGTGAAGAAAAGTAGTAACTACTCACAATTTTGTGTACCATATTGTAACGTGTTACCATGACTTTTACCTCATGATTCGATATTGAAGCTGGCACCTTGCATGACTTGGGGAAAAGGACTGTCTTAAGTTGTTGACTGTCTTAAAACTACATGAAAATGGCTGAGAGAGCCTTTCAGATTTTTGTCAAGAACTTTCTAATTTTTCAAAGACACTTTAGAGTAATTCAACCATCTCCCATTATATGCATAACCAGTTTTGAAAAAAAATCCGGCATATGGCACAATGCAATTATGACTTTCTAACAGTTAAATCCTCCTGTTCTATTTATATAATTAATTGGTGCATTAACAGTTGCAGAGCTTTTATTTAGTTTAATCTGAGTCTAAGAATTGAACTTTTCTGGAAGTTGGCCTCTGAGCCATAAACAGCCCTGTCCAGAGAAATGATAAGCTTCCCCCAGCAACTTCCTCTGTCCCATGACCTTTGCCGGACTCAAGGCCACTAATGGAAAGTTAAATGACAATTTCTCAATTTATGAAAGCCTTTCTTGTCAAACTAATCTGATGTCCTGTTGAGATACAAGTCACACTATGGTGAGAGTGAAGCTAAGTCAGTTTATTAGTATGACCCTGACTGACTGAAACTAAACTGAAACTCAACTCTTCAAAGGACCATGCTCAGGACCTCATCAATGACTCCTAAAACTTTAAGACTTAAGAGAACAGAGAAATGACTGTGCCTTACAGAATCAAAATGTATTGACTAATATGTTATGTTTAATTGACACTACTGTGTCAATTTTCTTTATATGAACAATGTGTTATATTATTTAAAATTCATGATTATCTCAGTTTGTACATTTTAACAGTGAGTCCTCCGTTATAGCGGAACATAAAGCCGATTTTCTTCTAGCTGTATATACCAAGTGTGTGTCTTGCTTCATTATCTCTCCCTCTTCACGACAATTATCAATGTGTTTTGAGTGCTCAGCGTGCTGACAAAACCCCAAAGAAGAAGTTGTAATTTGGGATAGCAAGCCTTTAATATAAGTTTACTATAAAGCATAGGGTACCCACTCTGAAAATGTGACACTACCTACGTTGATATATTTCTTAGGATATTTGTGTACACCCAGGTTAAAATTTTTGCTTGTAAAATTAATTTTTTTGGCTACCTGGGTTGGTTAACTTCCACCATTTCAGTTTCTTGCATTGCCAAATTTCTAAACACTAGTTATACACTTTCATTTAATTCTAGTATAAAAAGACACAATAGAGATTGTTGGGCAGATAGTTTTTTTCATTTGGCATGTAACTCTGGAGTACTGAAAGGCAGTACAGATTCAAGCACAGCAGCACTGGCACTTTGGAAAAAATCAAGGCTTTTATGTGGAGATTTGTGTCTGAGATATTTATAGGGGATTTTAACAATAAAATTACTTTTAAGTGTCTATTGTGGTCATGTCTTATATCACCCACTTTTGGTTTTCCATACATCGAGTAGAACATTGTGGTCTTGAGCGCTCTCTCATGTCAATGGTTTGGTCATGGTGCTGTATGGCTGAAATCATATTCTCTCATCTTTGGTCTGGTTTCATGTTCTCAGCATTGTGTGCAGGCTGAATAGAGCACATTCACTACCACACATTTTCTGAATCACAATAGCAAGTGAGCAGTAGTGACAGTGAATTCCAATTTTCCTCGTGGCAGGGCCTCAGAAGATGGAAATTCTAATGAATAAAAGATAATCACTTCAGCAGAGCTTTTGTCAGCCAGTTTCAGCTCATTTTCAATTATAACCCCAGCCTCCTTTCCACCTCTGTGAATGCATTATGCTCAATAATATTTAAGGCTTTTTCCCAAGTCCTTTCAACCAACACAGCCACTGAGAATGTATTGTCAGCTTACGAAATCCCTGACAGGTGGGTACATATTGTTCCCATATTGAGGATCCAAACAATCCACATTAATGTCTAAATATTTCAGGTGCTGTGCAGGAACATTTAACTGACTGAGCTGAGCTGAGCTGAGGGTGGGGTTACAGGGAGTCCAAATAATTCATGACAACTTCACAAATAATGTTTTCTTTTTCAATAAATATGAAAACAGCATACTTAGCGTGAGCAGTGATGATGGAAATAATGGCACCAACAAAAAGTACAATACTACTTCAACGTTTTATTTTGATTGTGGTCTATGCAGGCACCAGAAGGTGTCAGTACAAGTATTGGCTTCCCACCCACAAACATAGCCCATTGTGCTGGTCGGAATGCACAACCAAGGTGGAGGTACTGTTCCCAGGAACTGAACCCTGGGTTGTTGTGGTGAGAATTTTGCACCACCCATACACACACACTTTTACAGGAAAATGACAAGTAATTATGGGGTGAATGCACGGCAATAAGAAAATAAAAACACTTGAGGACTGAACTTACTGATGACCAGCATACCAAACTCTGTAGAAAACAAGCTTTTTTCAGGGCTTGAGTTTACTGCTCACAGCCTTTGGAGCCTGAATATCTCAATCTGGGAAATGGCATAGTGCCTGTGTGGCAATCTGAAACCATTGTTGAAGACTGAAAAACATTAAGCCAAACTAAAATTTCATAATTACCACCTAGGTACAACTGAACAACTTTTGGATCTTATCCTGATTTTGATCATCTTCATCATGAGCATGAGAAACAGTATTATTCATCTCCTTGTATGCATGAGTATAACATTATCCACGTCTCTGAGTGTCTGCATTGGTGCAGGCATGTCTTTGACTCTTCCACATTGAGCAAATCTGTCGTTTCTGTACTGACTGAGTTACCTCAACAGTTGAACCCAGATTGGTTACTGGCTGCCTGGACTATTTACAACTCTGCTGAATTTAGGTTCATCATGTAATCATCAGTAATGGATCACAAAAGTGATTATACAATCACAGATATCAGACTTTCACTTTATACTGTGTATAATCATATTTTTTGTTTTACTGAATAATACATAAATCTAAGCCATGTTACTTGTACAGATGCAGTGGACAGAACCTTTAAGAAGGACTTGCTGAAGTCACGATGGTATGGCCACTACAGCACAGATAAAAACTGTTTGAACCTTTTGTTCTTAAGAGATTGAATTTGGTAAAATGAACTCGGGAGTCCAAACTCCCAAGTACAGGTGGACACAAGCTATACTTAATTTATAATTGGTACAATAGAGTTCTTGCTGACATCACCAGCTCAGCTGGGGTCAGGGGATTATACTTAAACTCATCTATACACTTGCTGTGTGACAAAATAATCTCAAATCAAAGGTCCATTTAACATCTTTGGAATGTGCATAGCAAAACCACTTCCAGGCATTTCAGAATCAGAATAAAAATCAGACATATTTTATTGATCAACAAGGGGAAACTCTTTTGTTACAGCTGCTCACTATTACGTCAGTGCACACAGGAATAGTAAGTATAAATATAAAATTGAAATAAGAGTAAAGTACAAATTGGATTACCGATTGATGATAAGTATTTGGAGACTTCTTGGCTAAATGTGGACTCAGACTGTACTTGATCTGTAACTGATGGTGTTTCACAAGTCCATGATAAGTACAGACAAGAATGCTGATTGAGAAAGTTTTCAAGGTTGTAACAAAATACAATTTTCCTTTCACTGTAAGGAATATCAGCCCAATGAAAAAACATCAGTGCGGGCCTTATCAGCCAGTGGAAACCAGTGTCAAATATCAAGGGACATTCAACAGCATTTGATTACAATCTTTATAACTTTGGCTATAATGGTAAATCTTGTCCCACTGACATCCTGCTAACAACAAGCAGATCACTGACCCTGCCGCATTACCAATTCTAACCAAACTAACCACATCACCATTTCATTTGGGTTCCATTTGGTTCCAATATTACCACAGGGAAAAAGACATATTTTTCTTGTGTTGGAAGCCAGATGGTTTGGTCTTCTGCAAACACACAATGCCTGCCTCCCTCTCCCACCTTGTCATTTGACAAAGCAGCCTCTGACATTACAGCTTAAGTCCTCTGTCAATACACTATAGAGCAACAACAACTGCTGTCGTCCTCCACTGCCAATCCTAATAATAATTTTAGAAAGGGCCTGTATGCAGCCAGGGCTCATTCACACATTTGTGTTTATGTGTCCAACTCATTATACCTTAGAAATGCTGAAACATAGAGAGAAAGAGAGTGGTGCTGTGGGCAACAACAGTATTTTTGGAGGTGTTGTTGTATCAAGGTCAAGTGAGAGTCCTTGGTTTGTTTTTGCTTTTTTTAGTAGCTCTGATTTGATTCACAGAGAAGAGTTTGACCTCTTAGGACATTGTACTGCTGCAGGTTTTTGGAGACCAAGGTCATCAGAATGTATTGTATTCCTTAATTGGAGTCTTCTTTGGCTCCATAAACCTCCATAGCCTGAGCAACTCTTTTCAGTATTTTTTGTTCTTGATTTCCTTTTTTCTGATGATTTGTGTGGGGCGTTGGGGACTTGTTCCTGTGAAGTTGAAGGACCAGAGGAAAGCCCCAAGCTCTTGATTAACAAACACAATATTGAACTTTCTCTTGCTTCTGCTGAGATATACCCTATTTAAACTCTCTGCCTCTTGTTTGCCTTATCACACTCTCACTTTTATTGTCTGCTCTGCCCTCATAATTAGATTTTGTGTGTATATGTATATTTGTGAGAGAGAAAATAAATTCAGCTGAACCACAGAGCACACATAGTTTTATCTCATATGATAACCATTCAGTGAGGGCTTTGTAAGCAGTAGTTACAATGTTTTGCCAGATCACACATGCATCATAGATCTGCAAAAAATTGCACATTCACAGCCAAATGCTACATGCGAGCAAACCCTTAGATTGTGCTATTTTTCATCTCATTTCACATCAGGGAATGGACATATAGCAGAGGAAAACAGAGGGCAATATCTCCCCATCCTTCAGTGATTAGATTAAGTTTCTCAGCAGCCTGCTCCCACTGTGGCTTAGGAGGCGAACACTCCTAAAATGAGGTGTCATTGCAAATTACAGGAGCAGCTGAGGCCCAGCACCACTCCACCAGCTAGACTCACCCATCCACGTGCCACCCACAGTAATCATTCCTGATCTGGCCCACAGTGAAATAACAGAAATCGGTGCTGATGTGGTGTTTGTGTCAGGGGCTGGGGTGGGGTTGGCTGAGTCCAACGCAGATGCATCCCCCACCACCAACAGGTTGCTAACACAATCTACCTGTGTTGGAAAGAGGAGGTTAGAACTGTACTGAGGCACAGTTGTGCTTGGAGCTAAATACTAATGTTGTCATGCTCACACTGACCATGTTAAAATGTTTTAAATATTGTACACCTGTTTGTGTTTAATGTCCTTATATTTAAAAAAACCCGTATGGTTCACTTCAATAAATTCTATTTATATTTGCACTCCTTTTGTCTGTACTACTGACTGAAAATGTTAGATTTCACATTCTATTTTGACTGTCAAGTGAAAGGACAAGCTAATCATACCATACAGATAAAACAGTAAGCATTAATGCTCAACTCTTTTGCCAAGGGAGAAAAGTCTAGTTTAAGTAGAAAGTGAAATTACTCCCACACAATGTTTCAGTCTTCTAACCTTTTCAGAAGACAGAAACGTTGACAAAACGTTGTGCAGAATCTACTCCTGTGTGGGCCTGAGTATTTTCAGAAGAATGTGCGAACAAGAACAAACCACACCACACAAAGTTGAGTGCCAAAAACATTCCTTATACATACCCTAACAATGTATTATATTGGAGGTTAATCTATATAACCAATATTTCCGATCATAAGAGCCTCCACTGGTCTTCAAAACATGTATACAGACTCTCTCTCTCTCTCTCTCTCTCTCTCTCTCTCTCTCACACACACACACACACACCAACATTGTTTTTATTATTTATTAGATCATGGTGCATATACTTGATGTGGCCTAGCTTATGAACAACAACAAAAACCATTTGAATAGCAAATGTGAAAAATATTTTAGCATTAAAGGTCCAGTGTGTAACATTAAGGAGGAGCTATGTTCCAGAAATGGAATATGATATTTGTAAGTTTGTTCAAATTAGTGTATAATCACCTGAAAATAAGAATCATTGTGTTTTCATTACCTTAGACTGAGCCATTTTTATCTACATGGGGAACGGGTCCCCTGTCACAGAGGTTGCCATGTTGCACCGCCATGTTTCTACAGTAGCCCAGAATGGACAAACCAAACACTGACTCTAGATAGGGCCGTTCACGTTTTTCATGAGTATCTCCTACACGCTTGGAAGGGTAGGGTGATCAAAGCGGTATTCAAATGGTTGCAAATTGCAATTTCACTGCTAGATACCACTAAATCCTACACACTGGACCTTTAAGTCTGTACTTTTTGTACTGTCATGTTTCAGAGATCAGAAAAAACCCACTGCATTTACTGTGTGCTTTCTTTCCCACAGCTCCAACTTTTTTTCAGACATCTAACTTTTCTGCCTCCCTCCAACTCGACTACAGATTATGTCACACACGATTCTATATTATATTAAACAAAGCAGTGTAAAGATGGTAACGAAATGCACTCATATGAGTGCATAACTTAAGCAGCACAGTGAAAATACAAACACACACAGGGGCAGGTAATGGTCAGGTAATCATGAAGTAATGAGGGACTACTTAGTAACTATTCAGTATGATGTATCACTTTACTTAAGGGTACACAAAAAGAGTTTTGTGCCGCTTAGTGGCTGATTCATAGTTAATCAGGAACTCATGAGGAAAGTGGTCAGTATGTCGATTCACAGATATTAATCATTGCCTAATTTGCCTACATTGCCTTTCGTAAATATATTATCTCCCAGTTTGTTCTCTAGTAAGTCGTCTTTATCTACTATATAGTCCTTGATTTGTAGTTACTCAGGAACTATTAACCATTAATCATCACGTTGTTCCTGATTTGTTCCTCATTTGTGACTTAGTAACTACTCACAATTACCGTTGTACCATATTGTTAAATGTTACCAAAGTCATGCTGCATGAGCTACAAGGAGTTCCTGTTTGTACTGTGGATGTACAGACAACAATCACTGGATTACACTGCTACAGAAGAAAACAGTCTGAGTATGATTATTATGAGACAACATCTGTAGTTATAAGGAGAGCCTTTTTTAAAAGTTTCCAAACAGATTTATGGGTGTTTATCCTTAGTAGACATTAGAGATACTGATACCACTGGAGAGAAAAAGTGTGAAAGTGTATACATATATAAACATCACCTGTTTTTAGTTTAAACATTAACAGTTTCCATTTTGTGTTTACTCCAACCCACAGAGCAGACACACGGGATCTGATTGGCCTGATCCACTCAACTCCTGCCAGTGCAAAACTGCTGGCCAAGCTTCACACTTCATGGTATGCAAAATTTGTTTTTACTTGTTGTTGTTTTTAGAACTTAAACTTTAACTTGAAGTCAAGTATTTCATTCTAGTGCACTTGCACTCTAATAAGTGTACACAGATGTTGTGATATTAACTTGGTTGGTTGCTGATCCCTCATTGTGTGTGTGGGTTTTCCTTGTGCACAGAGCCGGTAAACTGGTCATCATCTGGTATGGAACGTTGAGGCGCTGCAGAGAACAGGCTTGATAAATTGTACTTTCTGCAGGGACCCTGTGGGACGACTGGAGGTCAAATATGGCCATCCGACTGGGAGAGCAGCTTTTCGCAGTCCCCACAGTGAATCACATATTACATTTGTATGGGCAAGGTCTGAAGCTGCCTTTTTTCAAGGCTTTTCCAAAGCTCAGCTACAAGGGCAGCAGGCTTGCAAGTAAATAATAGTGATCCTATCCATCTTCCCAAATTGTAATGCTGAATTATTTGTCCTTGGTGCTAACTTCTCTTTCTTCTACTGAATCAGGGAGAGTGTAACATGTGGGTCACCAAGTTTCTCACCTTGAACACATTAAATTGAAAACATAAAACAGAGGTGCTGCATTTTGGTCAATATGAGGTGTTGGGGTAAGCCAGGCAGAGGGCAGAGCAGAGTTTTTCCTTCATTTGGTAGAAGGAGTACTCTTGCGGTTGTCCACACACAAAGAGCTTATCCTTTTGGAGGAGTTTGGTGACTGGTCTTCATTGAACTCTTGGAAGGAGTTAAACACACCCAGGAGTCCTGAGACATCTATCGGAGCCTTGATGCCTTGAATGGCTCGAATCCTCTCAGTCTGCCTTCAGATCCTACTGTTAGACCTACATACTGCACATTCATGCAGCATCACTGGCCTATGGCAATGGCCAATTTGGCTCCTGCATCGGTGAGCTGGTTAAGTACGTGGCAGATTTTGTTCAAGTGTTCTTCAAAAGTCTGACTTCTCATCAGAATGTCGTCCACGTAAATGAGGTTACCGCGGGCGGCGGTGTTGCTCAGTGCCTTGTGGAGGAAGATGTTGAACTCAGCTGGGGAGTTCGAATACCCGAAAGGGCAACGGTTCCAAATGTATTGGTGGTTACAGAATGAGAACGCCAATTTGTATTGGTCTGCTGGATTGACTCGCATGGTCCAGAAACCATTGGCCACGTCCACTGTGGAAAAGAAGCAGGCTCCCTTCACTTGGCCAGTTCTTGATCCAAATGGATCATCGGCCAGCGGGCTCTCAACCCGAGATAGATGGCTGCCCACCCAGAGCCTAGGTTCTGCTCGATGTTTCTGCCTGTTAAAAGGGAGTTTTCATTGCCACTGTCGTCGAATAGTTGGGTCACTGTAAATAATATTAGAAAGAGTATGGTCTAGACCTGCTCTATATGACAAGTGCCCTGAGATAACTTATGTTATGATTTGGCACTAAATAATGATACTGTGGTTAATTGCCAGACATTGAAACTAAAGCTGTCAATTATATGTGTAAGTGCAATGTTCATTATTTTATTTTAGTCATCTGGGTTGTCCTACTGATTTGTAGGATAACATACGACTTAATACTTAATACATACGCCTACTTTGAAAAAGGCTGATATTGTTATCATTCTGATGACGAATAAGAAACTGAAATAAGTACGAAACTGTAAGATACCGTAAAGTCAAGGGTCAAACTGGAAAAAAATATCTGTGTTACCTCTCCTGTCTCATTGGGTGATCTGTGGCTGACCAACAGGTACCAGGCCCTTGAGGAATTGAGGTATCATCCTGACACTGTCCATCCATGCTGTGCTCAATCCCAGGCCCATCCACCCAGGTCTCTTCTATCACTGCCGCCATCGCCCTCTTCACCAGTGACTATGTCTGCTGTTAGATCGGGAGTGAGGCTGCCTACAACTGCACCACATCAGGCTGGTGCACAGTCTCTCCCCCAGGTTATGGCTCCATCCAGATCTCCAAACTACCCCTTGCCCTAGTCTCTCTGATTCCACCATCTGGAACATTAAGGCAAAATCAGCAATATCCCACTGTTTACCAGTTGCTAGAGTTAAATGGTGTCCTGGAACAGCTACCAACATTATTTCTTAAATATCCTTCCAGCTTTGGGACTCTCTGATCACTGTTTGGTTCCTCTTCTCCCGACTTACAGGCAGAAAGACTGTGAAGAGATGGACCAATGAGGCAAAGCTGGAATTAAAGGCCTGCTTTGACTGAGTGTTTTTGATGCTGCGGCTACAGACCTAGATGAACTCTCTGACACTGTGACGTCTTATATCAGCTTTTGTGAGGACATGCCTGTGCCGACTAAAACTATCTGCACATACAACAACAAACCCTGGTTTACAGCTAAGCTCGGGCAACTTCGTCAGGCCAAGGAGGCCTGCCACAACTTTTCACTCTGCTTCGACGGCTGCACTGTTCCTGCTTCCACACACATCCATAACCTTGGTGTCGTCTTTGATCAAACCCTCTCCTTCGAACACCACGTTAATTACATTACAAAAAATGTCTTTTTTCATCTTAAAAACTGATGGGTTTGTCGAGAGATGACAAGACAGGACACTTCAATCAGGCGGGATTTAATGTCAGCTGAGGAGTAGTGCAAGGAATACTCAAAGAACCTAGAAAAGCTTAAGGTATATATACCATCCTAGGCATTGACCTTTAACTTTAGTTGGGGCCACCCTTCTTGGTTACCTTCGAAACATATTTATCTTACTTTCCAAGACACATAAGGAAATTCTTTTTCATTTGGGGCCCTGTCCTGTATGTTACCTCATAACATGTCATTGCTAACCCTGGAGTCCCATAATTTTCCAAACAGATGTGGTCCCAGTCCAGTTGATATATTATAGACACATACTCTAAACAATAACACATGCAACTTCAACATGGATTGACTGATATTCAACCTAACAAAAACATCACCCATCTTTGCCCCTTCCTGTCCTTCTCAGCTGCGGAAATGCTTATTCATGCCTTCATCACCTCACGAGTTGATTACACAATTTGATTACTGCAATGGCATTCTGTACGGCACATCCACCAAAATCCTCAACAAACTACATCATCCTCATCCGGGACAGTGATGAGTGTGCATACAGATGGGAGAATGAACAACTGGCTCTTTGGTGTGGTCATAACCTGGAGCTAAACATGCTCAAGCCTGTGGAGAAGACAGTGAACTTCAGGAGGAGCTCTTATTTTTTTGAACTGTGTATTAATTGAATTTTTTTTTAAACAAAACAGTTACATAACTTTTACATACAATATTAATATCGTAGAAAATGTTTCAGTCGTAGTCATCTGGACACTGTTTTCAGAATCAAGACGTTTCGGCTCCCATCCGGAAGTCATTCTCAATTGAGACTCACATTGAGAATGACTTCCGGATGGGAGCCGAAACATCTTGATTCTGAAAACAGTGTCCAGATGACAACCTTTTCTACGATAGAACACTCCTGGACGAATGAGGGACTAACAATAGGAGGGTCTTACAATATTAATACATGAAAAAAATTAATAAATAAATAAACATTAAGGAAAGAAAAACCCTGACAGCAATTTCAGTAAATGCACCACATATCAGTAAATTACCTGCATGGTTTAAACATTAATATATTAATATATGTTAAAACTATTTCCTTTGAGCAAATACGTTTTAATAAGTGCCCACTTCTGTCGAATAAAGTCAGATTTTACCTGCATGTCCGCAGTCATTTTCTCAAATATATATGTAATATATAATATCTGTTTCAGTCTTTGTGTCCACTCTATGACAGTAGGTTCGTGCACCTTCATCCACTTTACAGTGATTATCTTCCTGGCTGCCATTAATAAAATATGTAATACAAATAAGTGGGATTTACTGAACTGATCCGAGGGGAAACCATCAAGCAAAAAAAAAAAAAACTGGGTGCATTGGTATAGAATAAAATAAAAATTTTATTTTATACCCCCACCATTCTACATTCTCTCCAACACTGTGATAATGGCAATGTACTGTCAAATTTGGCAACCACCAATGGGACTCTGCAGAATCTCATTTTTATTTTCCAATCAAATTCCTTCCACATGACTACTTATACCCTTATGACAGCCAGCGCATATATTTATCCACATCTCATCCTCTATTACAGTATTTAACTCTAATTCCCAATTTCTTTTGATATGAAACGTGTCATCAGGTCCTGCATTAACTTCCTATAAATATGTGCTATATGATTTTTAGTAGGTAGACCATGTTCAATAATATTAATAAAATATTTTTCAACATTTGTTGGCGTTCTTTTGATTATGTCCCAATGTTTATATTTGTGATATAATGTTGTAATTGTAAATATCTAAAGAAATCATTAGATTTCAATGAAAACCTATCACATAATTCAGAAAAGGATCTTATGTCTCCCTATCAAAAATTGATTAACTATCTTTAAACCATTCTCTTCCCATCTACTAAAGACACCATCCCATATAGAAGGAAGAAAATCTGGGTTACCTTTAATGGGTATTGCACGTGATAAGGCTATTATTCCTCTAAACTTCTTTTGTATGGTGGACCAAATTTTAACAATATGCTGTATCCATACATTTTCACTTTTTTCTGTGCCTGCAAATCCATGAATGGCAGAGCTGTCAGAGAAACTCCAGGAAGTGAATTCTGTTCAATATTAACCCATTCTGCCTCGTTATCAATATAATATATAAGATTAGGAAGGTTCAAACCCCCCCCCTATCTTTAGTTGACATTATTTTAAGTCTTATTCTTGGTCTTTTGTTTTGCTAAATCAATTTTGAAATAATTTTTTCTAGTTTGTTAAATGCTGAGAGCGGAACCCAAACTGGTAGGGATTGAAATAAGAACAGAAGTCTCGGTAATATATTCATTTTCACTGTTTCTATCCTACCGAACCTGGAGAGAGGTAGTACTTCCCATCCTGCCAAGTCCTTTTTTATCATCTCAAAAAGCCGTGTGTAATTAGCTAGATATAAACGTGATGCCATAGGTGTAAGGATGACACCCAAGTATCTGAAGCCCTGACTAGACCATCAAAAAGATGTGGGCCAATGTCCTGAAATCATCATTGCTTCAGATTTCTCAGAATATACCTTGTATCCGGAAACTAAGCCATAGTCTCTAAGACTCTCTAAAAGGGCTGGGATTGATGAAAGGGGATTTCAATAAATAATAGTACGTCATCTGCGTATAGCGTTATCTTATGATCTTTTCCTCCTTTATCTATTATCCCCTGTATTCTGGGGTTGCTCCTTATTAACTCTGCTAGTGGCTCAATGCTAAGAGCAAATAAGACTGGAGACATCGCATCTCCCTGACGAGTTCCCCTACCTAAATTAAAAAACTCTGAGCAATGACATTAACTCGAACTCTTGACTTAGGATTTTTGTAAAAAGTCTTTACCCATTTAACAAAAATATTGTGAAATCCCATATAATTAAGAGTCTGCTCCAGAAACACCCAGTCAAACGGTTATCAAACGCTTTCTCTGCATCGAGACTGAGAAGCATTGAGGGTGTTTTATTTTCCAATTTGTTGCAGATTTAAAGCTTTTCTTATATTATTTATGCCATAATGTCCATTTTTTAATATGTTTTTGAATTCTGTTTGCTAGTATTGAAGTTAAAATTTTCATATCCTGACAAAGCAAACTTATTGGTCTATAAGACATACATTGCGTAAGGTCTTTTCCAGTTTTATGAATTACAGTAATAATTGCATCAGACCATGAGTGAGGGGGGTACATAAGTTAGGAGCCAATTCATTTACAAATATCTTATAAAATTCCCCGGGGAATCCATATACGCCAGGTGATTTATTATTATTTAATTTTGCAATAATCTCTCTTATTTCCTCTTCTGTGATAGGGGATATCATTTCCTTTGCTTCTTCTTCTGTTAATTTATTTAATTCAATTGGTAGCAGAAAACTTTTTCTTCCTTATTTATTAATTTCTGGCCTTCATATAATTCTTTATAATAATCTTCAAATGCATTAACTATATCGTTTGGTTGTGTTAGCGTTATTAACGTATCTGGGTGTTTAATTTTTGGAACTGCCCTGCTTGCTTGAGCCTTACGTAATTGGAAGGCTAGGAGCCTGCTTGCTTTATTACTCATCTCATAATATTTTCTACTTACGAATCTGAGTGCCCCTTCTGCTTTATATGTGAGCAAATCATCCAATTTCTTTCTTTCCTGTTTTAAACATTCTAGAGTTTTGATTTTACCTGTTTGTTTATGTTCAATTTCTAGTTTTCTGATTTCATCCTCTATCTCGTTTTGTTTGGCTAATCTCAATTTTTTATTCCTGGATGTTATGTCTATTATTTTACCTCTCATCACTGCTTTGGCTCCCTCCCACAAAATAGATGGAGTAACCAGTCCATTGTCATTAATATCAGAGTATTCAATCAATTGTTGTCTTATTTCTTCTTTGGCCTTACAGTCATTTATCACTGATACATTTAATCTCCAGTATTTAAATTGTTTACCTTATCCTAACTTAAGTTTTATCCTAACTGGAGCATGATTGGATATGGTTTTGGGATCTATATGACATTCTGTAATACTGTGTAAATCTGCTCTAGATGTACAAAAAAAAGGTCTATTCTAGAATAACTGCCGTGTACATGCGACATAAAAGTAAAATCCTTCTCTTTTGGATGCAAGTGTTGCCAGATATCTGTTAAACCTAATTCTCTCATTATTCCTAAAAGAGCTTTTACTTTTTTTGACTGTGGTCCCCTATCTGCTGGTAACCTATCTACATGACTATCTAATACACAGTTAAAGTCCCCACCAATTAGATACAGTCCTTCACCCTTCTGTGCCAACAGAGAGAAAACATTCTTGAAAAATTGTGGATAGTCTTCGTTAGGTGCATAAAGATTAAGAATCGTAATTGTTTGGCCTGAAATTGTACCAACTACCATGATGTATCTCCCCTCTTTATCCTTGTATACTTGCTCCACATTAAACAAGACTGACTTGGCAAACATGACTGCAACACCTGTCCTCTTCCCCTTGTTGTATGAGGCACTAAAAACTTGGTCCACCCATTCCCTTCTCAGCTTTAAATGTTCCCCATCAGACAGGTGGGTCTCTTGAAGCAATGCAATAGAGCATTGCATTTTTTTAAGCTGATTAAATACTTTCTCTTTCTTTTAATTTGGCTGCTCAGACCTTTTACATTATAACTGACACAGATTAAATTGTCCATTGTTTGATGTTGTATATGTTTGTAACCAACATGTTCCAGTGACAAAACAAACAAATATTTAACATATACAAAAACATAAACATGAACTATATACATGAACAAGACTTCCACACATCCATTCGGCCAAGTTGTCGTCTCACAGGCCACATCCCGATGTAACGGGCAGGGAATTGTGACGCTGACTCAAGTCAAGTCTGCTTTATTGTCAATTCTTCCACACGTACATTACATACATACAGAGAATCGAAATTGCGTTACTCTCAGACCCCCGGTGCATACAGATAACACTAACAGTAGAGCCTAAAATCTAGATCGAATATAAAATATAAGCTAAAACTATACAATAGGGGAATACAAAAAAGAGACATAATAAAAAAAAATAAAATAAAAAATAAAAATAGGTTGACTAAAAGCAGCGCAAGGCACATGGCAGATAAAGTGCAAACCAAGAAAAATAGCTTATTCAGTCTGATTAAGGTGACAAAGAGCTTATTTTAATTAAACTTAAGGTTGTAGAATGGCGTCAGTTCCATGGTGAATGAGGTAGTGAGCAGACCAATGCTACACAAGTTACTGGTGCATGACATCGTATGTCAGTAGAAGGTCCTGGGGATGTGGGATCTGGGGGTTCATAGTTCAGTGGTGCCTGGGGCAGAAGAGGGACGGGGGGGCAAGTTTGGGAGCGAGTTCAGCTTCCTGTCAGCCTGATGGATGAAGCTGTCCTTCAGTCTGTTGGTCCTGGCCTGGAGACTCCGCAGTCTCCTCCCTGATGGCAGCAGACTGAAGAAGCTGTGTGACGGGTGTGTGGGATCACCTGCAATGCAGAGGGCTTTGCGAGTGAGACGGGTTCCATAAATGTCCTGGAGGGAGGGGAGAGAGACACCAATGATCTTCTCAGCTGCTCTCACTGTGCATTGCAGAGTCTTCCGGCAGGACGCGTTGCAGGCGCCGTACCACACAGTGATGCAGCTAGTCAGAATGCTCTCGATGGTGCCTCTGTAGAAGGTGTACATGATGGGGGGTGGGGCTCTGGCTCTCCTCAGTTTGCGGAGGAAGTAGAGACGCTGCTGTGATTTCTTGGCCAGTGCTGCAGTGTTGTCGGTCCAGGAGAGGTCCTCTGTGATGTGATGACTCCCTGGGGTACCAAAGGTGCACTGGTTGCGTGCGGCCATTCTGTTTTTGAAACACGGCCGCCTCCAAGAGTGATTTCCACTCAAAATTCAAAATACCAGCCAGTATCCGTCAATTTATAAACAAATCACTTATTATCCTGAAAATAAAGAAGAGAGGGGGGAGAAAAAAAAGTTACTTAAACGTATGAATCTCAACAAAGTACCACTCTCTTCTGTAATTTAACCAGAGTTTACTCACATTCTGAAGCAGAAATATCCAGTTTAAATGTACTGCTTACATATTTTTAAACGGTTCATTCCTTCTGCAAAAATGCTTGAATATCCGCATCGGACAACGCTATGCTCAATCCACGTCCACCTTTACCCTGCACTGACCATCTAGCCCTCGATATTTCTCTTACTTGTCGGTCACATTCATCCACTCAAACTTTGATTCCCAGGTCCCGCAGCGATCCATCAGGGTAGGGAAAGTTTTTACTTCCGTCTCCAGGTAGATCCTTATCTCTGCTGGATTGATGCACTGCGCTCGCACATTCTTTATCTTGAGCTGTTTCATTACATCTCGCACCTGTGCTCTTTTCCTCTGCAACTCGAGTAGTCATTGTCAAAGTAGATCCGTTTTGTGTTGTACAGGACCTCTTTTTGTGACCAGGCTTGCCTTAAAATTGCATCCTTAACTGCATAGTCTAGGAATCTCACTATTATCGATCTCGGAGGTGTGGTAGAGTCTTTTGGTTTGGCTGCAAGGGCCCTGTGTGCTCTTTCAATCTTTATATCCATGTCCGGAGGTAGCTGTAGAACTGAGGTGAGCAGCTCCATAACAAATTCCACTGTGTTTTCTCCTTCGCAGCCCCTGGGAACTTGATATATTCGCAGATTATTCCAACAAAGTCTATTTTGCAGGTCTTCGCATCTACCTGTAAGATCCGCTTCACGTTCCAGGAGATATCGGAGCGCTCTTTCGTGCCTCATTTTCCGTTTCCCCGATTCTGCTCTCCAAACTATTTATTTGACCTTTTAAGTCCTCAACCGAGGTCTCTAATTTTGCCAGTGATATTTTCGTTTGTTTATGCCCCTCTTGATTTTCTTTTCTTAACGATTTCAGTTCTTCCATCACTTCAGCAAGTTTGGGAGCACGCGGGCTAGCTTTAGCATGTCCAGTAGGGCTAGGTGATCGTTTTCTATCGTCTCTTTCTCTCGAATTTTACATTTTTAGAAGCTTTCTTGTGTCTTGTTGTCGTACTCATTTCTAAAAACTCTGATTATACCTGAATTGATTATGTAAATCAGGATTTTTTGCAACAATCCGACGGAACTTAACTTTCAAGCGTTTGCCATCTCCGTGACGTCACCGGAAGTCCCCAGGAAGAGCTCTTTAATCAGTTTTGTTGTCCTTGTTTTTAGCTGTATGTCTATTTCTATCTTCCTGTGTAATTTTTCTTGGAACTGTGTTGAAGTACATTGAGAGCAACTTAAAACCAGAGTCAAATTCCTTGTATGTGTACACATACTTGGCCAATAAAGCTGATTCTGAGTCATCTACCATATGTTAGTACATGTAGGTTTCAATGACACTTCAAGTGAACAGTCTGAGCACCTTAGACGTGACTTACTCCATCTTCTCCATCTTCATTTCCTGTCCCATACCCATGTACAGATGTAGGATAGGTTGCTTTTGCAGGCTTTTTAGTTTACATATTTGTTTAGAGTCCGCCTGTTCATCTCATGTTATGACTTTTTTTGATAGTTTCAATTTATTTTGGAATCACCCTCACCCTACTGTTACAATGATGGCAGTTTAAAATCAGTATGATTCTCAGATCTTCATGGCCCAATTCAGCTCCACATGCTAAGAATTATGCTCCTCTGATAATGTGCAACATTACAACTCTCACCTGTACTGTCCCATTAATTTGCATAACGCTTGCATTGCGTCAAACTAGAGCGATCCACTGCAGGAAGATTCCATCTGCCTTGTCACAATTAGGTAAATACTGAGGCCTATAGATATGTCATCTTAATATTTGTAGCCTCCCTCCTAAACTACATGAAATTAAGCTGCTTCTGGCAGACTCAAAGGCACACATACTGGCTATTTCTGAATCATGGTTAACCCTCACTATGCCCGATTGCTTCTTTCATATTGAGAATGTTACTTACTGGAAATTTTCTCAAATAGTTCCCATCTAATGATCCAACCATAGTTTCACATTACAGACTAATCTATATCTTACCAGTTATCTGTTATGAAGATACATTCACTTATCAAGTAACTGAATATCTTGAAAATAATAATTTTCTCAGTGAATGTCAATATTGTTTTCGTTCTAACCAATCAACTACGTCAGCTTTATTTTTTTCCTGAGCAAATACACACCTCCCTTAACCAAGGTGATCTCACTGGAGCAATATTTATTGACTTATATAAATCATCACATTTTACTCAGTAAATCAAACTCTTTCTAATTGGGCAGCAGGTGACATGCGATGTCAGGACATAATCAAAGATTTAGACTCTGCAGCTCCCGATGCAGAAATCCCTGCTGACAGTAACAGAAGGAGAGGGGAGAGAAACGAGAAAGCACAAAACTACAGGAGAGAGAAGATGTCGTTGCAACATGCAGTAATAGGATAAAAATACATACATGGAGAGGGAGAGAAGGAGAGAGGAAAGAGGCGCATCATGGGAAGTCTCCCGGCAGTCTAGGCCTATAGCAGCATAACTAAGGGATGGTTGAGGACTCACCCAAGCCAGCCCTAACTATAAGCTTTATCAAAGAGGAAAGTCTTAAGCCTACTCTTAAATGTGGAGATGGTGTCTGCCTCCCGAACCCAAACTGGGACCTGATTCCACAGGAGAGGAGCTTGATAACTGAAGGCTCTGACTCCCAATCTACTTTTGGACACTCTAGGAACCACAAGTAACTCTGCATTCTGAGAGCACAGTGTTCTAGTGGTGTAATAAGGTACTGCAGTAGTTCAGCCTAGAATTAACAAATGCAAGCACTAGTTTTTCGCAATGTTACGTAGGTGAAAGAAGGCAGTCCTTGAAGTTTGTTTCATGTGGGAGTTAAAGGATAAATCCTGATCAAAGATAACTCTGAGGTTCCTTAAGGTGGTGCTGGAGACCAGGGCAATGCCATCTAGAACTACTATAGCTTTTCTCAGAGGTGTTTGGGGCCAAGTACAATAACTTTTCTTTTACCTTCAACAAACTACCAGTCATCCAGGTTTTTATGTCCTTAAGGGATTGAAGTTTAGGTAACTGGTTAGTTTCATCTGGCTTGAGCAATAGATATAATTGGTTATTTACCCTATTCAAACACTGAGGGTAGAAGCTACCATGCAAGGTGCCAACTGCTCATCAGAAAGAAAGTAATCATTCACACACCGATGGCACAGCCTTTGGGAGCAATTTGGGGTTCAGTATCTTGCCCAAAAATACTTCAACATGTGGCCAGGGGGAAGCCAGGGATCGAACCGCCAATCCTCTGATTAGTGGGCGATCCGCTCTACCATTAAGCTACAGCTGCTCCTAAAAATGAAATAACAATAACAACTAATGAAAAATACAAAACTATAGAAACCCTGATAAGGCTGATGAGGTTGATGAAGTGATCAAACTAATCTGCGAAGTCTAGGCACTGATGGGGAGGTGGAGGGGCACGCATAACAGCAGCATGTATGCGCTAAAGGTAGAGAACATTTAAAAAGAAAGCAGCAAGATGATCAGCTAACAATATAGGTGTGTCGCTGTGCTATTGGATAGATGTGAACAGCTGATGTGAACAGTGGATCTCTCAATTGACAGCCCCAGACAATGACAGCAAAGGAAATCATGAGTGAGCATGTGTGAGAGATGTGAATGACAGACCTATGCATGCAAATCTCCCTGACTGAACTTTCGTTAAATCTCCATTAGTATAAAAATAAATATTGCTGCAGCAAAGCAAACAAGCATTCAAGGATTAGACTTCTCAGAGCATAAATTAACTTGAGGTAGGCTTACACTTCCATTGGTCTTTCAATAAGTCACTATTGAAACATTATGGTGATGGAAATTTGACAGATGCCTATGAACCTAATGAATACAATGTTAAATTATGAATCAATATATCTAACCACATGGGATAATTTTCTCAAACCAGGTTGTACTCACCATCTTCACGTCTGTGCCTGCTGCTAGATGAAGAGTCAGGAATACAAACTGTGGAATTAAAATAATTCAAATGTAAAAAAAAAAATCATTCATGTTATAACTAGAAACATTATGTACAAGGTAATCATACTGTGCAAAATAGCTCAAGGTGGGCAAAAACAAGAAAGGCCAGGAACTTCCTAGAGAAGGAATAATTCAACACATGGATGAACAGCAAGCTGTAAAACGGAAGAAAATACACATTTAAGTAAAATCAGTGTATGCATACTACAAAATTCTCAATTCCAGACTGTACTCACCACCACTGCGGTGGTGAATTAATTGTGGCTGACAAAACAATGACACATTCATCAATGAAACATTTGAATAAAAATAATTTAGAAATAATTTATTTAGAAGTAATAAGCCATAGATTATGTACATGCTAATCATTTGAATCTTACAGTTCAACATGGCTGCAGACAACCAAATAGGCATTCAAGTGACTTCCCAGAGAAGGCATTAACAATGTGCAGAGTGAGAGATCCATTGGTTGTTTTGTAGATAACTATAGTAAAGAAAGCCTGGATGAAGCCTTGACAGCAAGCTGTAAAACAAGAACACAAAAATGTTTACGTACAATCAATACAGGTTTTCTACAGTGACCACTTACTCATCTTGGATTGTTCACACCGCAACAGTTTTTGACCAAAACTGATCAACTGATGAAACACCGAAAAACACAGGAAGATGCGCTGAAGAATTAATTTAATTTAAATGGTTACATGTAAGTCAGAGGTGCATTGGTGCAACCTGTGCAGAAAAAATAAAAAAGCAATAGGTTGAAGTTGTGGTGAAGGGGCACTCAAACAACATAAGAATCTTAAGTAAAAGGTTGCTATGTTATGATGTATGCAATGTGCCAGAATACCAAACAGGTAATTATTCTTCTCCATACCTTTTAGTGACCTCTTGAAACCAAAAGTTCAACATGTTCTGCTGCTATTCAGTTGGTTTACTGCTGACCTCTTGATTCTATGTTTTCATTATTTGCTGGCCTCTTGATTCTCTTACCTTACTTCACTCCCCCCATCCAGGCTCACCTTAAACTGTTGGGTACCCCTTGGAGCGGAGATTTCTTCCAGTTAAAAAAGTTTTTCCTTGCCACTGTCACCTTGTGCTTAATGGTACTACATAAATCAATAGGAATGAATTGAATTAAAAACTAGCCTATTTGAAATTGCAATCTTAATAGCAGACAGACTTAATATATTATACTGCTTACTGGCATCATAAATAACAATAACATAAGGATTCATGCAAAGAAGATGTTGCAGATTCAAGGACAGCATTGAAAGGGTCCCCTTTTGTCACACAGAGTCAAAAGGGTTTTTGTAGGATTTGTGTTTGAGCAGTTGTTTTTATAAGAGTTTCTCAAGGCTATTTCTCAAACACTTTTCTCACGGACTTTCTTTCACCCCTATTTAGTTTGAGCTGGCAGTTCAACACAGCTTTTGGTCGCCTTCAATCTCAACCAGTTCTTTCTCAGCATCTGAAACACATGAAATGTGAAATACACCAGCTGCACCTTCATATCTATAGACAAATCATATGTATATAGCACATGTTAAAACTGCCTCCTTCACTATTCTTGACCAATCTTAGAAAAAATGTTAACTGCTAAATATTGATAACAACTGAAATATGTTGGCAGTACTTCAACAACAATACCAAACATCAATATCAATATCCTTCACATACACATGATCAATCAATGTGCCATTTTCAGTGGCTGCATCTTGAACAACCTGAATGAACTCCCATTGCTCCTTAAGTTGCTGGAAGGAACTGGGAACAAGAAGACTTTCATTAAAGTCACCCATGATGATTCTACCTCCTGTAAATGTATTTAGAAACTCAATCAATTCCACCAACTTGTGTCGAAAACTGGCAAGGCTGTAAGATGGTGGTCTGTATAGCACTGCATCAAGAAGAGAAGCAAAAGCAAAAGTTGGACATTCAATATTCGAACACAGCAAATCAATTACATAACATTCAACATCTTGTGATACATACCAACTCCACCACATTTTTGAGCTTTTAAATCAGCAAAATGTTTCTCACTTTTGTCATAAGCAAGTTATCTAGTTTTATTATTAAATGAAAATGCTTTAAGATTGCAGCGCTCTGATGTGCTCATGTTGCAGCCATGTTTCAGTCACACAAATCACATAATAATAATAATAATCTATATTCCTACTATCAATTTCAGGTCTTCAATATGAGAAATTTGACCTTCAACATTGTATAAAACCACTTTAAAGCAAATAGGGTGCTCACCAGGTTCAATGAATGAAGGTATATCTTGAATGGAACTCTCAATGTTGTCATTGGCATATATGACCTTCTCCTCAAACTTCAATAATGAGTCCTTCTAGAGATGTTACAAGACTCAGAGCCACATATGCCTGTCCAGAAGCAAAGATCTTCTTAAGAGACAGCAGCTTTCTCAACAGTTAAACCTTGTAATTTTTGAACAGCCCAAGCCAACTTCATAGGAGACTGGCGTCTGACACCATCACTGTACTCTCTCTTCCTCTGGCTCACTTGATGTAGCATTTACACAGGCATGGACTAAACAAGGCTTTTTGGCTCTTTTATTTCTTCCAATTCTGGAATCAACAAAAGTGACTTATATGCATGAAGGGAATAAATCATAATTTTGGTAACAAACTTTGGAAACTGTGCCTAAGGCACCCTTCACAGGCCCATCACAAACATTAATGTTTTTAACAAGCATGACACGGGCATCAACACCAAGATGAAGGACTGACTCAAGAGGAGTCTTCAAAACTGTGGTATGATGTCCAATCTTTCTCTCTAATCAATCTTGAGCTTCAATTTCAACAATGTCAGAGCAGACAACGCATATATGTGATGGTCAGTACTGTTTACCCCTGCTCCAGTCTCTCGCAGTTTCAGCAAACAAATGTCTTGTTGCTTCCTCAATCGATTGAGCAACTGAGCAAACTGTGGATCTTTCTGACTAACAAGATCTGTTAGCTCAACAACAGAAAAATTTGCCCACAAGCTTATACAAGTTGGATCCCCATACAAACGCTTCCCTTCACAGGAGGCAGCTGATAAAAATCTCTAACTGTATTAACAGATACTTTTCCAAAGGACGAATAATCACCGGTTTGTTCAATTTTACATAGTCTGCCATGGATGTAAGTAGGCAGTTTATGGTCAACCATAGAAATCTCAACAATTGCAGTTTTCCCAGCTTTGCTCTTAAACTGTTGACTTCGTCCTCCCTGAGTGGCTGATACGGTAGAGACACATCTGTACCAATTGCTAAGCTGTTGTGAATTGTTGCAGCATTGACATTGTGCAGTAGGCTTCTACAGGGGAGAGCAAATCTGGAATGATCTTATCACATACCTCAGCATCTTCAACCTCCTTTTTCTTCAGCACACTCAAGACATTCCAGTTCTGTTTCAGGACAGATCTCAGCACAGGCATATTCCATAGGAACATTCATTTCAAGGTGTTCTTTGGCAATCTGTAAATTATCAGCTTCCTGTTCAAACATATTCCTGTTAGTGTCAACCACAACTTTAACAGCAATTCCATCATTATTCAAAAGTTTTACAATACCAGTGTTGTAGAAATCCTCAAATGAGTTTTGATTTCAAATCACTGTCCAAATAATTGATGAGATCCATGCTTACGTGCTGATGTGCTGAGGTAAGCATATTGTGTCATTTCCGGTCATCAGTGTTTGTGTTTTACTAGTAGCGTATTTCTGCTGCTCTAGCTCATCACAGTTAATTTTGTTCGATTGTTCATTATAGTGATTAACTATCTGCTATAAACTTAAACTAGTTCTGCTCAAGCACTCATAGCTCTCTCCTTTTTTAAACAACTTTCTCGCTAATCCCACAGTTTACACACTATTCAGTTTTGCTAGCCATCGTTCATTAGCTTAGTAGCTAGTGATGGCTTCTCTCTCTCCCTCTCACTCTCCTGCTCTCTCTTGCTCGGTGTGTCAAATGTTTAGCTATTCCTTTGCCTCCTTTAGTGATAATGGTACATGTAATTAATGTAGTTTATTTGTAGCATTGGAGGCGAGGCTTAGTGAATTGGAAACATGGTTCCGCACCATGGGAACTCAATCATTAGCTGCTGTAGTTAGCCAGCCCCCAGTAGCCGGTGCGGACCGACCAGAGGTAGCTCCTGTTAGCCATCTCCCGAGCAGTCGTGAAACCAGGGAAGCTGGGTGACTGTCCGAAGGAAGCATAGCCCTAAGCAGAAGCCCACGGTCCACCACCAACCTGTTCACATTTCTAACAAGTTCTCCCCACTCAGCAACACACCTGCTGAGAAACCAACTCTGATTATTGGCAGCTCTATTTTGAGAAACGTGAAGTTAGCAACACCAGCGACCATAGTCAAATGTATTCCTGGGGCCAGAGCGGGTGACGTTGAATCTTATTTAAAACTGCTGGCTAAGGATAAACGTAAATACAGTAAGATTGTTATTCACGTCGGCGGTAACGACTCCCGATTACGCCAAGCGGAGGTCACTAAAGTTAATGGTGAGTCGGTCTGTACATATGCAAAGACAATGTCGGACTCCGTAATTTTCTCTGGGCCCCTGCCAAACCTGACCAGTGATGACATGTTTAGCCACATGTCTTCATTCCGCCCCTGGCTGTCGTGGTGGTGTCCAGCAAACGATGTGGGCTTTGTAGATAATTGGCAGACTTTTTGGGGAAGACCTGGTCTGATTAAGAGAGACGGCATTCATCCCACTATGGATGGAGCAGCTCTCATATCCAGAAATCTGGCCGAGCTTATTAGTGGATCAAAACCATGACAACTCAGAGCTGAGACCAGGAAGCAGAGTTGCAGTCCTACACGCTTCTCTGCATTTCCAGAGCAGTTACCCACCCAAAACTTAGTGACGGTGTCTGCCCCCCGACCACTTAAATTAATAAAATCTAAAGTTAACAGAAGAGGAGTTATAAATAAAAACCTCAACAAAAATGCTGAAATAGCACAACAAAATAGGAGAATTAAATGTGGACTCTTAAACATCAGATCTCTGTCATCTAAAGCTGTACTAGTGAACGATTTAATATCAGAGTATCATATTGACTTATTTTGTCTTACTGAAACCTAGCTGGGTCATGAAGTATATGTTAGCCTAAATGAATCCACTCCGCCCAGTCATATTAAAACTCATATTCCTCGAGGCACCGGCCGAGGAGGGGGAGTTGCAGCTATCTTCGACTCAACCCTATTAATCAACCCTAAACCTAAACTAAATTATAACTCATTCGAAAGCCTTGTTCTTAGTCTTTCACACCCAACCTGGAAAACACGACAGCCAATTCTATTTGTTAAAGTGTACCGTAATCCTGGTCCTTATTCAGAGTTTTTATCTGAATTCTCAGAGTTTTTAAATCAAGTTTAGTCCTTAAAACAGATAAAGTGGTTATTGTAGGTGATTTCAATATTCATGTGGACGTTGAAAATGATAGCCTTAGTACTACGTTTATCTCATTATTAAATTCAATTGGCTTTTGTCAGAGTGTACATGAAGCCACTCACTGTTTTAACCACACCCTCGACCTTGTTCTGGTATATGGCATTGAAATTGAACATTTAATTTTCTTTCCACAGAATCTTTATCGGACCATCATTTAATAACTTTTGAACTGCTATTAATGGACTACATGCCATTAGAAAATTCTTACTCTAGATGTGTATCTGATATTGCTGTGGCTAGATTCAAGGAAGCGATCCCATCTGCATTTAATTCAATATTATGTCGCAATATAACAGAGGACTCTTGTGCAAATCGCAGCCCCTCCCAAATTGACCATCTAGTTGATAGCGCTGCAGGCTCACTGTGAACAACACTCAATTCTACTGCCCCTCTAAAAATGAAGATAATAAAACAAAGAAGGTTAGCTCCATGGTATAACCCCCTAACCTGCAAATTAAAGCAAACATCACGAAAACTTGAAAGGAAATGGCTTTCCAACAACCTGGAAGAATCCCGTTTAGTCTGCCAAGATAGTCTTAAAACATATAGAAAGGCCCTCAGTTGCCAATCAGTTGTGTGACTTTCTAAATAACAATAGTTTATTTGAGGGTTTTCAGTCAGGGTTTAGAGTGCATCATAGCACAGAGACAGCACTGGTGAAAATTACAAATGACCTTTTAATTGCATCACACAATGGACTTGTCTCTGTACTTGTCTTGTTAAATCTTAGTGTTGCATTCGATACCATTGACCATCACATCCTATTACAGAGACTGGAACATGTAATTGGCATTAATGGAACTGCACTAAGCTGGTTTAAATCCTATCTATCAGATCGATCTCAGTTTGTACATGTTAATGGTGAGTCCTCCGTGCACGCCAAAGTTAGTCACGGAGTTCCACAAGGTTCTGTGCTTGGACCGATTCTGTTGACCTTATATATGCTTCCTCTAGGCAATATTATTAGGAAGCACTCCATAAACTTTCATTGCTATGTAGATGATACTAAATTATATCTATCAATCAAGCCAGATGAAACTAACCAGTTAACTAAACTTCAAGCCATTATAAAGAGTACGATCTAGACCTGCTCTATTGGAAAAGTGCAATGAGATAACTTCTGTTATGAATTGGTGCTATATAAATTGAAAATTGGTAAAGAGAGCTATTAAATACTGTGGTAATACTTCTCTGGATTTTTAGAAGGGGAAAATCTTACATATTGTACAACAGCAAAGTCAGTGCATGTCCTTTTCTTCACATATCCCAAATCATTATCCAGCTTTATAGCATTTGATTGCTCAGATTTTTGTACAATGCAATATTCAGATGCAAACTTTGCCAAGAACATGTCCAAAAACTCATCCATTTTAGGCCGACCTTTGTATTTCTCTGTAGTACTGCTCATTCATATATTTCCAGTGTTACCGCATTCAGCTTTCTTCTAAAGAACATTCAAGGCAGGACTCATGTAAACAACATCATGTTCAGTTGGAATGAATGGCACATATCTTGATCTTTCTTTCAGTCTCATGTTTGTAAGGCAGTATATGCTTTCTTGAGCAGATACTAAACGATTGAACAGGTAGACAGATCCAAATTGATTTAAAGCTTGTTTAGCATCAAGGTTCTCTTTAGAAGCCTCTTTTTGTGCATGCTGAAGCAACAAGCCCATTTCACGTTCAGATTTATAAATGTAAGAACAAATTGCAAGTCCATGTTGGCATTCCAGCATCGCAAGAGATCTCGGTTGTACTGATTCACCCAGACATCACAAGGTCTCCTCTTCAACACAACACTTGTTTTATTTGAATTCCTTTTTTTAGGATTCTTCTAACAACTCTTGACTAATACCTATTGCATGAAACAAGGAGTCAGCAGAATCAAAGTGTCTGAGATGTATCTATCAAGACTTTCCATACTCTTTCCAGGATTTTCTCAGCTTCCTCCCTTTTCATGCGTTGGGCATTTTGCTTGTCTGTGTCGTCACAGGCATCATTTGGTTAACAGCACCATTTTCTCTACATTCTGGTGCCATTTCATTGGGTTCAACATTAACCGTTGCTTGTTCTTTGGAAAGCTTACTAAGTAATGAAAGTTCTGCCACTAGGTGGATGGGGGAAATTGGGGGAAAAGTCTTTGAATGCCTTCGACTATGCTGCTGCACACTGGAAACAAAATAATGCATCTCCTCATCACAGGCAGGCGACATTTCCCAAGTCACAAAGTCTGCACCAACAATTTTTGTCAACTTGAGCATTTTTCACCCAGAAGAGTGCATGCATATGAGATGGACCACAGGCTTGAAATTCCACTCGGTTAAAGTAATCAATTACTTTGCCAATAGGTTCAGCTGGTAAAGACTTCTTTCAGAAATACATGGAAGCATTGATCAAACATTCGAGCAGCTGTAACAGGATTTCTTCTCAATATATCACATCTCTCAGACCAGTCCAAATCATCAAAATTCCTGTTCATGCCTTTTTGCTTAAGGAGACTCAATAATTTCTTTCCATCTCAGATCAGCAGAAGAGAAGGAACAAAACCATGTTGGAATTCCAAGTTGTCTGACCATAGCAAACAGATCTTTCTGAACGCCAAAAAGCTGGTGTGCCTCAGATTGGTTTGAGAAACTTGTATCCTTCAAAGTTCAGAATTCTCTGAAGATAATCCCGGTTTTTCAACATCTCTGAAGGCATGTTAGCACAATGGTTTGAGTCGTATCCCTTTCTCAAGGTAATTGACACCTTTGACATGACTTGGTCAATCTCAGATAGATATTGTGCAAAGAAAATGTAGTCCAGATTTCTTGCAAACCTACCATCAGCATTAATAATGCGTGCATTGAAATACTTGCATAGTGTCAATTTCTCTTCCGTTGGTTCATGATAAGTACCTCTTCCGCTTGGGAATAGAGTTAGGAAACACTTAACTTCATTTGTTTCATCCAGTAGTACTGTAACAGAAGTGTTCCCTTCTGCTGGAGCAACAGAAAATACACCATTGAAGTACTGATCAAAGACCTCTTGGGCCACATCAACTAGTTGCAAACATGTGTCCATCAACATGCCATGCTGTTGTCCGTCAAAAAGATTCATCAACGTTGTCTTCTGTTATTACCTCATCAACATTGCCATCTGTTATTGCTTCAGGAAACTCAGATATTCACAGTCTTACAGCTTGGAGCTCTTCAGTTCTGCTCAGTGGATTACATCAGTCATGGTCAATTTAAATGTCCTCATAAAATCTGTTATGCTCTTCCAAATATGCTGAAGCATTGTGAATTGTGTTAGTGTTCACATACTGATATTCATAATGACCTTTTAAAAGTCAGCTTTCTCTTCAGTTTCACACATATCTGTCATAGTTTTGGGTTTTTGTCCTGTTTCCTGTTTTATTTTGAAGTTCTCCTCTCCTCGTGTGTCTTGTTGTTTTACTTCCTGTCTGTTTGCTTTTCCCTCCAGTTTTGATTGTTTGCCCCACCCTAATTAATTGCGCCTGTGTCTCATTGTCTCCCCTATTTAAGTGTATTTATTCCGAGTTTTTCCTAATGAATGGGTGGTTTGGCATGATCTGATTTGTGACTGGATCAGAATGGCAAATAGTAGTGGATTGTCGGAGGATGACGATATGGAGACGGAATGGACACAAATTGTGAGTGGCATTGTGAGTGCCAGTCGACATCTGCGGGAAAACAGGCATTAGAAAAGGAGGAGGAAGTGCGAGAAACCAGGAAAAAGATTATGATAGAGGAAATTAAGGTCATTCTTAAGTTTAAGGTGGGGAGCGAGATAACATTGATTAGTCCAATAACGTTGACAACTGGATTGAGGAAGGCAATTGGGGATATAGAAATAGCAAAGGTCTTGCGTGATGGCAGTTTGTTGGTAAAGTGCAAAAATGTGGAGTAGAAAAATAAAGTAATGAAACTGCAAACAGTGTGTAAAAAAGAAATAATGGAAAGGATAGTTGGTGAGGGGAGAGGAGCTAGGGGAGTGATAACAGGAATCTCCATCGGGGAAAACTTGGAAGAACTAAGGAAAGTGATGAAAGGAGGAAAAATCACAGGAATTAGATGGCTGCAGGCCTTCAGGAACGGGGGAAAATGGATAGGGAGTCAGTACTGCTTCAGTTCAATGATGAGGTGCTTGCTGGAAAAGTGATGGTAGGCTACATGAGCTTTAATGTAAGAGAATATGTTCCTCCTCCGATAAGATGTTATAAATGTCAGTGGTGTAGTCATACGGCTAAGGCATGTAAAGGAAAACAAAGATGTGGAGAAGAACATGCATATGGAGAGTGTGGAAGCAATGTTCAAGTTAAATTCTGTAACTGCGGAGGAAACCACACAGCAGTGTATGGTGGTTGCACCATCAGGAAGCAGGCAGTGGAGATTCAAAGAGTAAGAGCAGAACAGAAAGTAACATATGCAGAGGCTGTGAGGATGTGTAACAGAGAAAGGAGAGAAGAGGGAGTCAACCAAAGGCATCCTGAAACAAATGCAGGAACAGGACAGGTACATAAGGACAACATAGGTATATCAATGGACAGGTTAGTGCTGTTTTTAGCCTATGTCATAAACTGCTCAGAGCAAGTAAAAACCAATACAGAAAAAAATCTAAATCATAGTAAAGGCAGCGGCAAAATTCCTAAATAAGATTTATCGTGGGAAAAGATACATGCTGACCTTTGTCAGGGAGAAGGGACCTCAGAGACAGCTTTGCAGATCATACCATGATGTTATTACTATTACAATGGAACACCAGAAGTCTGATAGCAAATGGACAGGAGCTTAAAGGCTACATTGATAAATTAAATAGGAAACCAGGTGTCATATGCATTCAGGAGACTCTGGAGTTCAATTAAAAGGATACACAACCATATGCAAAGATAGACAAAATGGAAATGTTGGAGGGTGTGTGCGATATTTATTAAAGAAGGTATAAAACATAGACGGTTAAGTACAGTACAAGAAATGGAAGTAGTAGTAGTTGAAATATGGTGCAGGAAAGAAAGTATGAGAATAGTAAACTTATATAACCCATGCCAAAAACTAGAAAAGGTAAAACTAGAATCAATACTGGAACATTGGAGAGGTAATATCATCTGGTGTGGAGACTTCAATGCGCACAGCGCAGTATGGGGCGAACAAGAGGATTTAAATGGAGAAATCATAGAGGATCTAATGGACGAAAAGGAACTGGTATGTTTAAATGATGGATCAGGCACACAGGTAAATTTGGTGAAGGGTACAGAGTCGGCAATAGATCTTACCTTGGTATCACAATCTTTGGTCAGGGGAAGTAAGTAAGGGAAGCACTATAGGGAGTGATCACTATCCTATATTCACAAGTATTTGAGTAGAAAGGGAAGTAGAACAGGATGAGAGAGAAGGAAGATGGAAATTTGAAGAAGCAAATTGGAACAAGTATAGAATAATAACTGAAGGGAAATTTAAAGGAGGTAAATATGAACCAGACAATTGATGACCTCAATGCAGAAATAAACTGTATTATATTAGGAGCAGCAAAAGAGTCAATACCAAAAAGAAACAGTAGGAAAAGGAAAAAGATAGTTCCGTGGTGGACACAAGAATGCACTTCTGCAATAAAAAAAAATTCAAAATAAGGCCTTTAAAATCTTGAAGAAAACACATAATTTCCAGAATCGTATTGACTATAAAAGAAAGCAGGCAGTAGTTAGGAGTACAGTGAAGAGAGTTAAAAGGGATTTTTGGATAAGATACTGTGACTCACTAGGAAGGACTACACTGTTAGAGCGAGTATGGGAGATGATTAAGAGGATGTCCGGAAATAGAAAAGAGTATGGATATCCTATAATGAAAGATGGGAGAAATGTAGTAATAGAAGGTAAGGATAAAGCAGATTTACTAGCAAGGACAATTGTTAAGCTACATAGTACTGAAAATTTGAGTAATGAGGAAAAGAAACGGAGAGATAGAATAAAAGAAAAAAATGTAGAAGCTCTGCAGGATGATGAGGAAGACAGAAGTGCAATAAATGTTGTTTACTATAACAGAACTAAATAATGCATTAAGAAAGGCTGGAAAAACAACACCAGGGAGACCAAATAAGTTATTGTATGTTAGGAAACTTAAGTGATAGGAGTAAAGGAATATTATTAGGATTATATAATAAAGTATGGGAAGAGGGATGTTTACCAAGTCAATGGAAAGAGTCGGTTATTGTCCCCATTTGTAAGCCAGGTAAGGACCCAGGATTAGTGGAAAGTTCTAGACCGATTGCCTTGACGTTACATGTAGGGAAAATTATGGAAAAAATGATAAACGGAAGGTTAAGATTTCATATAGAGACAAAAGATCTGTTAAAGAATTACCAAAGCGGATTTAGAAATGGAAGAAGCACAATTGATCCGACTCTGTTTAGAAAATGAAATTAGGAAAGCTCAAATTAATAAAGAGTGTTTAGTAGCTGTATTCTTTGATGTTGAGAAGGTCTATGACATGTTGTGGAAGGAAGGGTTAATGATAAAGTTACATCAAATGGGAATAAAAGGGAGAATGTGTAGATGGGTTAAAAACTTCTTAACAGCTAGGTGGATATCAGTAAGAGTACGGAAAGAATATAGTTCCAAGCATTTGGTGGAAAATGGAACTCCTCAAGGGAGTATAATCAGACTTTTATCTCATTTATGATAAATGAAGTGCTTAGTAGTATAGATAGTGCAACACTAATCGGCCTATTTGCAGATGATGGAGTTATGTGGAAAAAGGGAAGGAATATAGACTATGTAATCAGGAAAGTGCAAGAGGCAAAAAGGAAAGTAGAGGGCTGGGCAATAGAGTGTTTTCGATTTTCAGTGGCAAAGACAAAGGCAGTATTTTTCACAAAAAGGAAAATTCAGGACCAGATTAAACTTGAACTCTATGGAGAAAGTTTAGGTGGGTAGAACGTTTCAAGTATCTAGGTTCGACAAGAATCTTACCTGGTCTACTCATATAGGAAAAGTGGTTGAAAAGTGTAAAAAGGTATTGAATATTTTAAGGTGTTTGAGGGGTAGAGAGTGGGGAGCAAGCAGGATTTCTCTGAAAACTGTATTTATTGGATTAATCAGGGCAGTGCTAGACTATGGCAGCATAGTTTACCAATCAGCATCAAAAACATTATTAAAGAAGTTGGATACAATACAATATCAGGCCTTGAGACTCTGCTGTGGTGCCATAAAAACTACACCAGTATCAGCCTTGCAGGTGGAAATGAATGAAATGCCACTGGAAATCAGAAGAACCCTAACATACTGGGCAAACTTAAAGGGCCGCAAGGAGAATCACCCTATGCAGAAGATGTTAAAACCATGCCAAGAGAAAGAAAAAACGACAGATCAAGAGCTTCGGTTGGACAATAGGAAATACAGCTAATGGAATAGGGATAAGGAATATAATGTTAAGCCCCACAGAACCGTTCTCCGTAGTCCCACCTTGGTTATTAGGAGAAATAATGGTGGACCTGCACCTTCTGGAATGGAAGAAAGAGAGAAATATAGATAGGAACCAAGTCAACAGATATATAGAGGGAAATTACGCTGAGTATATTAAAATATATACTGATGCATCAAAAGTAGAAAGTAACAGAGTAGGAGTTGCATTCATAATCCCAGATTTAAATGTTGTGTCAAAAAAAAGAGTAAGTAACAACCTTTCAGTATTCACAGGGGAAATGTTGGCTATTCTTTTAGCCCTTGAGTGGACAGAAAGCAGCAAACCAGACAAAGTTTTAATAGGATCAGATTCTAGTAGTGTGTTAACCAGTTTCAAGAGTATACAGTCAGAAGCAAGGACATTATGCTGGAAATAGCCCAAACTACCTTCAGAATTACAAAAGCAGGAATAATAGTGAAATTCATCTGGATTCCAGCACATATAGGGGTAGAGGGAAATGAACTGGCAGACAAATATGCAAAAGATGCAGCTAAGAAAGTAGAAGTAAATATGACAGTAAATTATAGTAAAGCTGAAGTTAAAAGCATAATTAAAAGGTAGAAATAAAAAAAAATAGCAGGAAATTTGGAACAGGGAAACGAAAGGTAGACATTACTATAGTATCCAAAAGAAAGTAGGAGAAATGAGGGAAACCAGTAGATCAAAAAAAGAAGAAGACATTATTTCAAGAATGAGGTTTAGGCATACTGGTCTTAATAGTACACTTAAGATGTAATTATCTTGGACGCTAGCTTGGACGTTTCTTCTGGTCTTTTTTTGACCTTGCCTGCTCCTTATTAACATGTAATTATCAATTGTCCAAGGTACGAGCAGGAAAGACAGATACTAAAAAACAAACTGGGAAGAGATCGCATTAAGTTTGGGTTAAAGGAGTTACTCCAATTGAACTCAGGGCATGTGGGGTACAGGGCAATATTTAGGTTTTTGGAAAAGACAGGACTTAGTAGAAGACTATAGGGTAGGCATAAGACCATTCTGATCCACACTCCATTTCAGAAGGTGGCGGTAATGCACCAAAAGCTGTTTGCCAACTGCCATAAAACATCAGAAAAAGAAGAAGGAGGAGGGTTCAGTGTCAGTTCACCATTTGCACGTGGTTTCCCATATATTCAGCTTGGACGTTTCTTCTGGTCTTTTTTTGACCTTGCCTGCTCCTTGTCTGATTTGTTTGCCTGTCTTGGACTGCCTTCCCGATTTAGACCTCTGCCTGCCTGACTATCCGTGTAAGCTTTTCCTGTTTAAAAAAACTACTGAACTGCATCTGCTCTGTCTCTAAGTCTGCGTTTGGGTCCTATTTCCATGTGTTCCCTGTTTCCCTGCGTGACACATATACAACAGTATCAGATGATCTATCTGTTGGTTGGAAGTACATTGGAACTTTCTGCAAAATATGATACAATTGATTGCGAAATTCATCATCTGTGACATACTTGGTTTTGCAAGCCAACTTTTTCTCCATACGATAATCATCATCCGTGGCATCTCTCTCAACACAGTTCTTTAGCGTTCTGTTGATGCAGTTCATCATTGGAATATTGCAACACTTTTGCTTTTGACATTTTCACTGAACACATTTTCTCTGTAGCGCGTCACTGCACTTAATGCAAATGCAAACAATTCTCAGAGCCTCTTTATTTGACACAAGTGACAACCTCAAAGTGACAGTCATTCAGATTGTTCAAGTAAATTGCTTGGCCTTCGACACCATGGTGGTAGGTCAATACTTCCTACACTTGTTTCAAGTGTAGGTATACATAGGTGTGCCAAATAGATCAGCTGCTGTCTGTATTTCAAGTTAAGTTGCCCAGGTTCCAACATTTAATTTGTGATTCTTTCACATAAATATATCCATGTCTAAGACTTGACAGAAATCTGCAAGAATGTGCTGCCACATATCTCACAACAGCAAGTCTGATCTTTCTGTAATTTGTTTCAGTTCCACTTAACACATGTGATTAAAAATCTGAAGAAATAGTTACCATCACCTGCAATACTCAGTCTGACACAATTGCTCCATCTTAATTCCCTCTAACATTTCAGCAGTTTCACTTGTAACAGGCACAATGCTCATGACAATGCTTTCTTTTGCTGTTCTGTCAAGGGGAAAAAATGTGAAAGTGTTCTGCATCTCATTTACCAAAACATCACATTCATCACATACTCGATGGAGGAGATCTTGAGTGATTTGATTTGACTGGAACTTGATGTCTTCATGCAATTCAGACACTGACTCGCTGTTTGCCAATTCATCGCTTCTCTGGAAATCGGAATGGAACTGTTCAATAGCACATGCCTTTGTAACAACCATGCTTTCAGGGATTCTGAGTTTCTTCACATGTTCAGTCATAGACTGTAAACTGCTATGGTACACTACAACACTTCTATCTTTCCACTAAACGCAGCCATCAGTGTTTTGTGCAGGGAAAAAATGCTTACAATAATGCAACAAGAATATATACCAGTTGGCTACATACATGCACAGCTGTCTCTTGGCTGCCTGGGAGCAATGGTATGTCTTGCCTCTAAGCATCTAAAAAGTATATAAGCACAATTGAATAATAATGAATTGCATGCTCAATTAAAAAAAATAAAAATAAATAATTTGTGAAATTTGTTGGACATCTTTCACTGTGTAGGAATTTGCATTTGTTTGTTGTCCCTCTTCTGATATGACAGCATTTGAAATAAAATAGTGGTCATTTAGATTTTAAAAAAAACCTTGTACTACCTTTCAGCAAGGAATCTTGATCAAAAACAGTCTGCTTGCAAGGTTTGGCACGGATAATCAGTCAGAAGGTAAAGCAAACAAAATCCAACGAGGAGGCAAAGGCGAGGTCCAGAAAAAACTGAGCAAATTTTACCAATACCAGGAGAATTACACACTAGAAAAATGCTGAACCGCTAGTTGCAGAGGTACAGACAAACTGGCATTAAAAGAGGAAAAACACATGGACTAAATACGAGGGAGGGAAGGATAGTGAGGAACAGGTGAAACTAATCAGGGCAGAGTAAACTTTCACACAGTTGGAAAACACACAAGGTCAGGAAGTGAAGTATCTGAAACAAGAGCAGAGAGTACAGCAGAACCTGTAGTCCAGGGGTTAAGCTGCTGACTGTGATGCAAAGATCCTGGGTTCATCTCCCCTAATGGGAAAGTTGTACTTACAAGCAATGTAGTAATTCATGCATGTGGTATTTTTTCAAGTGCTATTGCAGGTCATCTTAAGTCAAAGATTACCTATTGTGACCCTGTGAAAATTTCTTTTTAGGGGTCCAAGCAGCGAAGCTCACTGTTGGACCCCTATTGTTTTTGTTCTTGGCTCACCAACACCCTGAAGTTCTGAAGTCTCCTGTGTAAAAATGTTGTCTATAAATATGCAGAAGAAACTTAACATGCATAAAAAGTTATTGCACAGCTTAAATGTAAAATTAGGATATTTATAATGTATTATATCTCATAATCGGCTCCATGTATTTGTACGAAATGAGGTTTGCACGATCTGGGGTCATGACTTAGTCGATGCTTAAAATTTGGTAATGATTGATTAAAGTGAGCATGGCTTATTGTAACAAATGAAAATTTCTAGACATTTCACATTCCAAACATTAAAAAAATCACCCGAACATCCAAGAGAGCTGAAATTTTTCAGCATGTCCACTGATCAGTAACAAAGTTTGCCTCACTGCAACCTATAGTCAATTCAGAAGTTTGTCACTTTATATTTTTTTTAAATATGCAAAATTAATTAACATCTATATCTCCACAAGTCTTCATTCAAATGCTACCAAAGTTGACAGGCATTTTCTAGATGGTAGATATCAAGTGTTTCGGCAGTGATATTCAATATCTTGCTGTAATTTGTATGTATGTCTGTATGCACAGTTTCTTTTTTGCTCAGTGTTTTATCAAACATCATCAACATATTTGACAATGCACCTGAAAACAGCAGAATGGTGTTTTACTGTTTAATATAGACAGAAAAAAATATCCCAGTTTTGCACATGTGATATCATTGCATCAAGTTGTAAGAAGGGGTGTGGAAACCACATCTCTCCAGCGGTGTCCGCAGTAAGTCATCATTTCTGAGGATGCAGAGGTCCAGGGTTTGAATCCCTGAAGTGGTCCTAAATTTCACCAAATCCAATACACCTGAGAAAAGCTTAATGTGTTTTTGTTTGTTTTTTTGTTTTTTTTATTGTTGTGAAAGTTTTGTAATTTCCCTCTCTCTGCCTTCTACATGAGGTTGGTTTGGCTTCCTGGCCCAGGAGCCAGTTAGCGGGGTTGGATGCATCCTCCTGTTTCTGCCCATCTATTGTGAACTCATGGTTTAAAAGTTGACACTTTTGCCATCTTTGCACATGGTCGGTCTAAATCTTTGTTTTCCAGAATAGCTTGTAACACTCACATGGTAGCAGTATTTGTGTATAAATTACCAGATATGGGAGGCATTCCAGAACCCCCTAACCCGCAAACCCACAAATTAAAGCAAACATTACGAAAACGTGAAAGGAAATTGCATTCCAACAACCTGGAAGAATCTTGTTTAGTCTGGCAAGATATAACATAGGAAGACATATAGGAAGGCCCTCCGTAATGCCAGATCAGCTTACTACTCATCATTAATAGAGGCAAATAAAAACAACCCTAGGTTTCTTTTCAGCACTGTAGGCAGGCTGACAGAGAGTCATAGCTCTATTGAACCATGTATTCCTATAGCCCTCAGTGGTAACGACTTCATGAGCTTCTTTAATAATAAAATTTTAACTATTAGAGAAAAAATTCATCACGTCCTGTCATCAACCGGTACCGATTTATCTTCAAACACAGGAACCTTAGAAACAGCTGTAAAACCTGATATATATTTTGACTGCTTTGCTCCTATTGACCTTCTTCAACTAATTTCGACGATTAATTCATCTGAGCCATTAACCTGTCTCTTAGACCCCATTCCAACTAGGCTGCTTAAAGACGTTTTACCCTTAGTTAGCACTTCTAGCACAATCCTTTAAAGTAGCTGTAATTAAACCGCTTTTTAAAAAGCCCACTCTTGATCATGGGGTTTTAGCCAACTATAGACCTATATCTAACCTTCCCTTTCTCTCTGAGATCCTGGAGAAAGCAGTCGCCAGTCAGTTGTTTGACTTGCTAAATAACAATAGTTTATTTGAGGATTGTCAGTCAGGATTTAGAGTGCATCATAGCACAGAGACAGCACTGGTGAAAATTACAAATGACCTTTTAATTGCATCACACAATGGACTTGTCTCTGTACTTGTCTTGTTAAATCTTAGTGCTGCATTCGACACCATTGACCATCACATCCTATTACAGAGACTGGAACATTCAAATGGCATTGCAGGAACCACACTAAGCTGGTTTAAATCATATCTATCAGATCGATCTCAGTTTGTACATGTTAACGGTGAGTCCTCAATGCATGCCAAAGTTAGTCACAGAGTTCCACAAGCTTCTGTGCTTAGACCGATTCTATTCACCTTATATATGCTTCCTTTAGGCAATATTATTAGGAAACACTCAAACTTTCATTGTTATGCGGATGATACCCAATTTTATCTATCAATCAAGCCAGATGAAACTAACCAGTTAACTAAACTTTAAGCATGCCTTAAGGACATAAAAACCTGGATGATCTGCAATTTTCTGATGTTAAACTCTGACAAAACTGAAGTTATTGTACTTGGCCCCAAACACCTCCGAGACACCTAAAGACATAGTTGCTAAAGATGGCATTGCCCTGGCCTCCAGCACCACCATAAGGAACCTCGGAGTTATCTTTGATTAGGATTTATCCTTTAACTCCCACATGAAACAAACTTCAAGGACTGCCTTCTTTAACCTACGCAACATTGCAAAAATCAGGCATATCCTGTCTCAAAATGATGCCGAAAAACTAGTCCATGCATTTGTTACTTCTAGGTTGGACTATTGCAAGTCCTTATTATCAGGCTTAAGTCCCTTAAGACTCTCCAGTTGATCCAGAATGCTGCAGCACATGTACTGACAAGAACTAGGAAAAAAGATCATATTTCTCCAATATTAGCTTCTCTACACTGGCTCCCTGTAAAATCCAGAATAGAATTTAAAATCCTTCTCCTCACCTACAAAGCTCTTAATGGTCAGACACCATCATATCTTAAAGATCTCATAATACCTTCTTACCCGACTTGAACACTGTGCTCCCAGAATGCAGGGTTACTTGTGGTCCCTAGAGTCTCCAAATGTAGATTGAGAGCCAGAGCCTTCAGTTATCAAGCTCCTCTCCTGTGGAATCAGATCCCAGTTTGGGTTCGGGAGGCAGACACCATCTCCACATTTAAGGGTAGGCTTAAGACTTTCCTCTTTGATAAAGCTTATATTTAGGGCTGGCTTGGGTGAATCCTGAATCATCCCTTAGTTATGCTGCTATAGGCCTAGACTGCCGGGAGACTTCCCATGATGCACTCCTCTTTCCTCCTCTCCCTCTCCATCTGTATACATTTTGATCCCATTATTGCATGTTATTAACTCAACAGCTTCTCTCTCCCGTAGTTCTGTGCTTTCTCGTTTCTCTCCTCTCGCCTTCTGTCGCTTTCAGCAGGTATTTCTGCTTCCGGAGCTGCAAAGACTGGATCTGTGGTTGTGGGCCACTTGCTGCCCCCGTGTTCCTGCTCGACAACTGCTACTGCAGTTGTTGTTATTGGCTCTGTTGCTAGTACTGTCATTATTATTCCTATAGCTGTCACTCCTATTATTATTAATTTATTAACATTAATGTTACCATTACAATTACATTATTAATATTTTAAAAATTCTACGTGGTATTTGTATTGTGCCTCCCACAGTAAAACAGGAAGTGATGTCATATATGCGCATAGGATTGTCCAAATAACATGAAACTTGGGCCAGTCATTTCCCATGCCTCACCGTGGTGCACTAGGTGACGCTTTTTGTTGCAAAACCAGGAAATCCATCCATCCATCCATCCATTTTCTACCGCTTGGTCCCCGTTAGGGGGTCGCGGGTGACTGGAGCCTATCCCAGTGACTTTGGGCCTTAGGCAGGGCACACCCTGGACAGTGGCCAACTCGTCGCAGGGCGAAACCAGGAAATATGCTGAAATTATTTTTAATTTTCTATTTAATTAGTTTGAATGTTGAATGTTTTCCAATCTCTGTGCTGCTCTCCACCTGCAACTTGCATCACGCCTGTGGGACTGCAGGTTCGACTTGCATCACCTCTACGGGCCACTTGTTGTGGCTTGCGCCAAGGGGCTTGGACCCTGTTAATACCTGCTTGCAGGTCTAGTTTTAGTATTGATTTTAAAATTCTATAGGGCAATATATCATTAAGCCCTGGAGTCAGTATTGTCAGATTAGGCAGTTTTCCACCCAAATGTATTCATTCAATTTATATATTTATATAGCGCAAATTCATAACAGAAGTTATCTCATTGTACTTATCCTATCGAGCAGGTCTAGACCATAATATTATTTACCAAACAAATCCCACCAAAAGGTCCTTTACTGAAACACACCATGGTGGGGATCCTTTACTGCTCCTCCACTGGAAGCAGAACCACCAACCTCCTAACATCTCTGTGGAGGTGGTGGAGGGATAGTTCTCCTCACTTCGGTTTCTCTTGGACCGTCCGTCGGAAACTGGACAACTTCGACATGTTGTCACTCTCACATCTCGTACTACACCCCTCGCATCAGGACACACCTCCACGACCCGACCCAACCTGAACTGGCCCCTCAGTGCGTTCTGATCAGCTAACCATACCAGATCACCCACTGCAACATTTCTAGCAGGCGCATGCCACTTCTGGCGGATGAAGAGGTTTGGACCTGCCAGCTGGCTCCACCTCTTCCAGAACTTGTCAACCTCAATCTGGATTGTTCTCAGGCGCACAACGGGGTAAGTTGGATACTCAAACCCTCGGGAGTCCCCATTGGGTCCTGCGCGACCGAGCAGAAGTGAGTTGGGAGTGATTACTTCCACGGTCTCATCTTGTACCTGAGCTCTGGCACCGATAGGCCTCTCATTTGACAGATTAGCAGCCAGGTACAGAAGGGTCTGGAACTCCAGCGCACTTAGATTACACTCCTTGCCAACACTACTTAAAGCTCTCTTGAGTACACGAACTGCTGCTTCAGCTGCTCCATTCTGATGGGGAGAGTCTGCCGGGTGAAACACCCACGTCCAGTCGGTCCCCCTAACTACCGCTGTCCTCTGGACCTGATCCTTGTCGATGTTACTTAGGAACTTATACAGCTCCTGTAATACTGGTCTGGCGCCCACAAAGTTGGTCCCTTGGTCCGACCAGAGCTTCCTTGGGTGACCCCTGAGAGCTGTGAAACGCTGGTATGCTTTCAGGAATCCTTCCGTCGAGAGGTCTTCCACAATATCAGCATGTAATGCTCTTGAAGCCATACAGCTGAACACCACGCCCCAGATTTTCATCTCCGTTCTTCGCCTTACAGTGTCTTTAACAACATAGGGACCGAAAAGGTCTAACGTCGTAAACTCGAATGGTGCGGCTGGATTAGTTCGTTCAAGGGGAAGATCACTCATCACCTGTTTGCACGTTCTTGCTTTGATCTTCCGGCAATGCATACAAGAATCAACGACATGTCTGGCAAGCCTTGAACCCATCACCACCCATGCTTTGGATCTCACATGGAGGTGTGTGCCAGCAACCCCTTCGTGGTTAGTTTCATGGGCCTCTCGTGTGAGAAGAGTGCCGATCCACACCTTGTAGGGAACCAAGGGTACACCAATCTCTCCCTGGGTCAAAGCCTGGACTCTGCCATAACATCTTAGGAGCCCTGAGGCCTCATCCCTGTTGACAACGAGTCTATTTAGCGTCGTCACAGGAAACGTAATTCCATTCTAGGCGGCTAAGCACAGGTCTAGGAATGCAGCTTTGCGTTCCTTTACTGTCAATACTGCCTCCCACTTTGCTGGCTTGGAGGCCCTGCCTACACGGGCCAACCACTTCTTTACAGCTCTGCGGACATAACCAACTACCCCACAAAGTCTAGTAAGAGAACTGCACCTTGTTGGATCCACTTGGTCTATGAACGTGGCTCCCCACAGAGTCTCCTTCTCCTTAGTCTCGGTTAAGGTCCATTTCATCCCATTTTCTGAGGATGCTGAAGCCCCACTAACACCATCTGTGACTATTGGATCTTCACCATCAGGACTACCAGGATTTAACAATTTCTTGGCTTGAATTCTGGTAAGGACTGCTGAAAAAGCCTTTTTCTGGAGTCTACTCACTACCTCTCTAGCATCAGCTGCCACTTCTGATGCAGACTTCATGGGCCAATCCTCGACTGGACTCGACAGAAACTCAGGACCTTCCTGCCACACAGAGTTCTCACCCAACAGTTCTGGAGAGCACCCTCTCATGACTAGATCAGCGACGTTGACCTCGCCCGGTATCCACCACCAGTCAGTTACAGCTCCAGCCTTCTGAATCTCCCCGATTCGGTTCGCGAAGAATGTCTGGAATCCGTAGCTCTCTCTCTGGATGGCTCCAAGCACCGTCTGACTGTCAATGAAATGATACCATTTCTCTACGTCCACTCGTCCATGCTTCAATACGTATCCCTTCAGACGTGTGGCAAAGACAGCTCCACATACCTCAGCCTTGACTGCGTCACCTTTCTGGTTGAGAGGAGTTAACTTGGCCTTTGACTCTACCAGCCGAGTGACCACACCATCTGACGTCTCCCATCGGAAGTACAGGACTGCGCCATAGGACTCACAGCTCCCGTCAGAAAACGTGATTGTCCAGGGTTTACCCTTCCAGCCAGAAGGCGTGAGGTTCCTGTAGAAGACGGTGTAGTCCCTCATTCGTCCAGGAGTGTTCTATCGTAGAAAAGGTTTCAGTCGTAGTCATCTGGACACTGTTTTCAGAATCAAGGCGTTTGGCTCCCATCCGGAAGTCATTCTCAATTGTGAAAAAAATTGGACGGAACTGGAAATTTAAGCTACTCTGAGTTACATAAGCCCTGCCCTCAGGAAGGAATCTGCCTGAGTATCTGTTAATAGCTAGTTTCACCTGAAACTGACCTAATAGTTTCAAGATGGCCCAGTAATCAGTAATCAGGCCTATTGTTCTCTGGCTGCATCTACTTCATCACTGCTAAGTGCCTGATTAGCATGTGATAGGCGTGACCAAGGTGATAATACACTCTGATAAACTTTGGGCAGATTAAATCTCAGACCACCATTTCTGTTCAAAGAGGGTTCTCTTTCTTCACAAAAATGGCTTCCTTGACACCCCGTTCAAACCAACTCTTCTCTCTACTAAGAATCTTCACCTCGCTGTCTTCAAATGTGTGGTTTGTAGCTTTTAAATGCAAATGCACAGCGCTCTGTAATCCTGAGTTAGCGTGTCGTCTGTGCTGATAAAGTCTTCTGTGAAGTGGCTGTTTGGTTTCGCCTATGTACCGTTCTTTGCAGTTTTCCTCACTGCACTGAATGGAGTAGACAACATTGCTCTGTTTCTGTGTGGGTAACTTGTCCTTAGGGTGAACGAGTTTCTGTCTTAAGGTGTTGCCTGGTTTAAAGAAGACAGGAACATCGTGCTGTCTAAAGATCCTTTGTAGTTTTCAGACAGTCCAGACACATAAGGAATGGAGACACCGTTCCTTCTTGGTTCAGTTACACTTTTGTCCTGTTTTTTGGCTCTTTTAACTCTGTTGATAGCCCAAGTAGGATAACCACAGGCTGAGAGTGCATTCTGGACATGCCTTTCCTCTTTCTTCTTACCCTCTGAGCCTGTGGGCACTTCTTTGGCTCTGTGTTGTAATGTCCGGATTACACCCAGCTTGTGCTGTAGTGGATGGTGTGAGTCAAAGAGCAGGTATTGATCCGTATGTGTTGGTTTCCTGTACACTTCTATCTGGAGCTTTCCGTCCTCTCCTCTGAGAGTAGAACAATCAAGAACAATCAAGAGTTAAAAGAGCCAAAAAACAGGACAAAAGTGTAACTGAACCAAGAAGGAACGGTGTCTCCATTCCTTATGTGTCTGGACTGTCTGAAAAACTACAAAGGATCTTTAGACAGCACGATGTTCCTGTCTTCTTTAAACCAGGCAACACCTTAAGACAGAAACTCGTTCACCCTAAGGACAAGTTACCCACACAGAAACAGAGCAATGTTGTCTACTCCATTCAGTGCAGTGAGGAAAACTGCAAAGAACGGTACATAGGCGAAACCAAACAGCCACTTCACAGAAGACTTTATCAGCACAGACGACACGCTAACTCAGGATTACAGAGCGCTGTGCATTTGCATTTAAAAGCTACAAACCACACATTTGAAGACAGCGAGGTGAAGATTCTTAGTAGAGAGAAGAGTTGGTTTGAACGGGGTGTCAAGGAAGCCATTTTTGTGAAGAAAGAGAACCCCTCTTTGAACAGAAATGGTGGTCTGAGATTTAATCTGCCCAAAGTTTATCAGAGTGTATTATCACCTTGGTCACGCCTATCACATGCTAATCAGGCACTTAGCAGTGATGAAGTAGATGCAGCCAGAGAACAATAGGCCTGATTACTGATTACTGGGCCATCTTGAAACTATTAGGTCAGTTTCAGGTGAAACTAGCTATTAACAGATACTCAGGCAGATTCCTTCCTGAGGGCAGGGCTTATGTAACTCAGAGTAGCTTAAATTTCCAGTTCCCGTCCAATTTTTTTTCACAATTGAGAATGACTTCCGGATGGGAGCCGAAACGTCTTGATTCTGAAAACAGTGTCCAGATGACTACGACTGAAACCGTTCCTGTAGAACTTGACACTACTCAGACGAAAGTACTCCTTGAACAGCTTAATTGCCTTCCTTCTGAGCTCGTCAGACAGAGGTGCATCACAGGTATCTCTGGTAAGCTTGCCAGCTTCCTGGAAGACTCTTCTCACAAGGATTACTCCTTTCTGTTTCACAGGAGTTACCAAACCGATCGGGTCATACAGTCCAGCGATTTGGCTCAGTAGAACATGACGAGTAAGTGGGTTTGGTGTTTTTACTTCCACTTCTTCTTCAGTGAGGTCAATCTCAGTCCTCATCTTCTTCTTCCTACTGGAGAAGTTGATAGAGACTCACAAAGAGTTTGTCCTCTTGCACGAGGTAACCAACCCCCAGGGCTTTGTTATCTTCCTCCCTTAACTGGTTGGGCAACGTCAGAGACACTGGCTTGGACTCTGTCCCATCTCTCCTCCCACTTTGACCAGACCGGATCCAAGGCTTGAGGTAGAAGCCGCCTGCTCTCAGTATCTTCTCCACTCCCTCTTGAATCTTGTTTAGATGGTTTGGGTCATTGTGGGACGTTAGAAGATCATCGACATAGGAATCTTCCTCGATGACCCTTCTTTCCTCCTTCATATGAGAGAACTGGGGTAACTTCGCGGTCTCTCGCATGGCAACCTGCGCAATACACCCCGCAGGTTTGTCCCCTATGTTCACTCTCACAACAGCGTAATCCTCAATCTCATCCTCCGGTGAGTCTCTCCATAGGAAACGATGCACATGGACTTCTTGTTCCTCCAGCCAGACCGAATTATACATCTTGGTGATGTCTCCGATGGCCGCATGTTCTCCTTCCCGGAACCTGAGGAGCACCGCTCTAATGGGATTTAAGACGTCTGGGCCTTTGAGCAGAATGCCATTCATGCTAACCCCTCTGAATTCCTGGCTGCTATTCCAGACGAGTCGTACTGGTGTAGTCACTGAATGGGGGTTTGGGGCAGTTAGGTGACTCACCCACCACACGGCACCTTTCCAGCTGTCCATAACGTCCTTGGTGAGCTTAACAGCAGCTCCCCTCTCTACCATCTCGTGGACTTGCTTCATGTAAGCCTCTTTCCACAGAGGGTCTCTCGTGAGACGCTTCTCAGTCCTCAGGAATGTTGCTTCCACAGCCTTTCGGTTGTTAGGAAGAGAGACTGGGTTTTCCTTCCAGGGGTACTTCATATCCCAGTGGGGCTGGTCACTGTGAGCGTCTCTCTCCCTGAAGGTTAGACCTGCCTTTATCATCTCCAGCTCTTTCTCTTCAGCCAGGGACATTTCCTTTCCTCCCGGTGAGCACTTTCCACAGCGACATCCTCCACAGATAGGGTCACAGGCATCACCGATGCTGTCCCACTTTAGCCACTCAAGGACCTCCTTATTGCACGCTGCTGTCGTTCGAACTTCTACTCTGTTTTCTTTCTCCAAATGGCCTCCTGGCCTTCCCATGAAGTGTTCCTCAACTTTGACGGCCACCGTTCTCATTGAATGAGCAAAGTGTGTCTTCGACCGCCATGCAGCCACCTCCACTTCTTCGAAGAGGTCTGGATGCACACCACTCACGATCTTGCCCAGAGGACCATCCCACAACACCAGATCGCCCACCCTCTGTAGTCTTTGCGGTGCTAATCGGCCTTCACGAGTGCTGATTAATAGATCGATATTCTTCGGGTGGGCCAGTTCTCCCGGCTCCACTTCAGGGAAAAACTGCTCTAGCCACTCCGATTTCACCACTCGATCCACTTTGGCAATGTCTTCCATCCCATAGCAAATCATCTTGTGGAGTTTCAGGGTTCCTCGGGAGGTCCACACTTTTATTTTCACGAGATACCTTTTTGTATCGACTTTCACCTTCATCGTGCCGACACCATACACGACAAGGGAGATCGGTTCACCGGTCAGTCCGAGCCTTTCCACAGCTTGGTGTGTATGTAATTCGTTTCAGAAGCAAGATCGACCAAAGCTCCAAGGATGTCTCCTCTCTTTGCCGTGACAGGTACGAGCATCATGAGGACTGGATGTTCTTTCAAGCCACTCTTTTCTATCAGACTCTTGCCTGAAAATACTGTCGACGTTGCCTTGTTAGTACAGGCTCTGCGGACAGCCTCCAACTGGTGGGGAGTCAGTCCCAACTCGGCGAACACAGCCTCTTGCTCCTCTGTCAGACCTCGAGTTCCCCTCTTTTCCTCTGCTTTGTTTTCCCTCTTAGTAGCGTCCTTCTTTGTTGATGCTTTAGGGCAAAGGAAATAGTGGTGGTCCGCTGGAGTGTCACTTTTCTTACACTCTTCTTTACGGCAGAGAAACTTTGGAGTGCAGTCACTCTCGACTCCGTGAACATCCAACCACTTTATACATGCTTTCACCTTTTTTACACTTGAGCTTTCTTCTCTGACAGATTGGCTTTTCTGAAAGATTTACAACGAAACAGTTTACCACAGTGATCTCCATCACCACACATAGCACATGGTAACTGCTTGGAGTCCCCTTTGACTTCACTTGTTGAAGTCTTAGTGAACGACCTCTTCTCTCCCCATCTATCACCTGGTTTCCCCCGGTGGCTTGATCTCTCAGGAGCATTAGCAGGCCATGGTTTGCTGGGTAGCAACTGCTCCAACCTCACAAGCAACGATTTTTGGTCTTCCAGGAACATCAAGAGCCTGTCGAAACGGTTACCAGGATGGACGTCGTTCACAGGGTTTCTCACACACATGAGCCACTCTCTTTTCATAACATCAGGGAGTTTACTCTCCAAAGACCGAATCACCAGCTGATTCCGTACAGCGTCGTCACACCTCAGGTCTGTGAGGTCCAATACTGCCCTTTCCACTGCTAGAATCAACTCTAACGTCTCTCGTGGCTGATGGTTCTTTACAGCAGGTCGTGATTGAAGCTCCAACGCGTCCATGACACCTTACTTGTGCCGAGTGCTTCAGCTCGATCAAAAGCAGACATGAACTGTGTTACAAGAGCGTCTATGTCTGGCTCTGCATACTTAGACCACAGCATTTCCATGATCTTGCTCTCTGTTTCAAGGAATTTTTGCTCACTGGCATCTCTCCTCGCCAGAGCGTCCCGCGACTCACTGTCGTCACCTGTAGGGTCTATCTGGCTCAATGCATCAACATACTCATTACTGACATCGAGGAGTTTGTCATAAACATCCTTCAATCGCTAACTCTTCTGACAACTCAACTTCACGTAAACGACCAGCACTAACTTCAAGGCGGTTTATTCTTGCTGTAAAGACTCAGCGGTTGAGCGTTTCAGCTTTAAACTATCTAGATCTGGTTTGTCATCTGCCATTTCTGTCTCTTTTCCTCTTCCCGGTGATCAGAATCACTGAAATCACTTTTAGCAAAAGAAACGTTCAAAAGATTCGTTCAGAAGCAAGATCGACCAAAGCTCCAAGGATGTCTCCTCTCTTTGCCGTGACAGGTACGAGCATCATGAGGACTGGATGTTCTTTCAAGCCACTCTTTTCTATCAGACTCTTGCCTGAAAATACTGTCGACGTTGCCTTGTTAGTACAGGCTCTGCGGACAGCCTCCAACTGGTGGGGAGTCAGTCCCAACTCAGCGAACACAGCCTCTTGCTCCTCTGTCAGACCTCGAGTTCCCCTCTTTTCCTCTGCTTTGTTTTCCCTCTTAGTAGCGTCCTTCTTTGTTGATGCTTTAGGGCAAAGGAAATAGTGGTGGTCCGCTGGAGTGTCACTTTTCTTACACTCTTCTTTACGGCAGAGAAACTTTGGAGTGCAGTCACTCTCGACTCCGTGAACATCCAACCACTTTATACATGCTTTCACCTTTTTTACACTTGAGCTTTCTTCTCTGACAGATTGGCTTTTCTGAAAGATTTACAACGAAACAGTTTACCACAGTGATCTCCATCACCACACATAGCACATGGTAACTGCTTGGAGTCCCCTTTGACTTCACTTGTTGAAGTCTTAGTGAACGACCTCTTCTCTCCCCATCTATCACCTGGTTTCTCCCGGTGGCTTGATCTCTCAGGAGCATTAGCAGGCCATGGTTTGCTGGGTAGCAACTGCTCCAACCTCACAAGCAACGATTTTTGGTCTTCCAGGAACATCAAGAGTCGAAACGGTTCCTAGGATGGACGTCGTTCACAGGGTTTCTCACACACATGAGCCACTCTCTTTTCATAACATCAGGGAGTTTACTCTCCAAAGACCGAATCACCAGCTGATTCCGTACAGCGTCGTCACACCTCGGGTCTGTGAGATCCAATACTGCCCTTTCCACTGCTAGAATCAACTCTAACGTCTCTCGTGGCTGATGGTTCTTTACAGCAGGTCGTGATTGAAGCTCCAACGCGATCTCTTCCCTTTGCTGCGTCCATGACACCTTACTTGTGCCGAGTGCTTCAGCTCGATCAAAAGCAGACATGAACTGTGTTACAAGAGCGTCTATGTCTGGCTCTGCATACTTAGACCACAGCATTTCCATGATCTTGCTCTCTGTTTCAAGGAATTTTTGCTCACTGGCATCTCTCCTCGCCAGAGCGTCCCGCGACTCACTGTCGTCACCTGTAGGGTCTATCTGGCTCAATGCATCAACATACTCATTACTGACATCGAGGAGTTTGTCATAAACATCCTTCAATCGCGCTAACTCTTCTGACAACTCAACTTCACGTAAACGACCAGCACTAACTTCAAGGCGGTTTATTCTTGCTGTAAAGACTCGTTGTGCGGTTGAGCGTTTCAGCTTTAAACTATCTAGATCTGGTTTGTCATCTGCCATTTCTGTCTCTTTTTCCTCTTCCCGGTGATCAGAATCACTGAAATCACTTTTAGCAAAAAGAAACGTTCAAAAGATTCGTTCAGAAAGATTTGGTTCAAAAGATTCGACTCAGCTGTTATGTCTGGTAGCTGCGTTGTTAGCCCCGCAGCTATTATTATCCACACAGTCTTACTCACGGTTGTAGAAGTTATTCAGCACTTTAATGGCCCCGTTAGCTCTTGGCTTCGGCTCCTCCGTTGCAGTGGTGTTGTTAACGGCCGCTTACTTCTCAGAATACGGGTCTCCGATCTCGACGTCGGTCATCAGCGGTGGCCTCTCCTCCGCTCGGTGTCCGTGCATTCACCAGCACGGCTCCGACAACGGTTTACAACTGTCCAGTTATTTACTAAGCTACCTGCTATAGCTCAATAAACTCCCCACTGGAAGGGTTTCAGGACAAGCACGGCGGACACAACTCGAGCCACTTTTTGAGTTTTATTGTGCACACATACACAATAAGCATCCACAAGCTAGTTATGTGTAACATTTAGCTCGTCAATTAACTACTCAATTAAGTTGCTAGGTTGTAAACCTGCAATGAAAACACAAAACAAACATCAGAATTAACTAATGAAATTGTACAATCATGAGACATTCATTCTTAATCTGAACTACTAGCAATGCCAGTTTACAGACACTCACCGGCAAGCGTACCAGCCCTGATCAACAACAGGGTGAAAATTTAACCTAGGTGGCGCTTGCGCACTGACTAACTTCACATATACATAAGCAAAACAAATAGTGACACCTGCTGGAAAGTTCAAGTAACCATGGATTTGGGTTTGTGTAAGTATACTGACATACATACTGTTCATCACGGTTGCAGCAAAAGGAGTTTCTCACTACTTGGCAGCAGGTCCTTGACCCGCCTTCTTGACATTGGGCAACCAATCAATAGGACAAATGACAACCACATGACAGTAAAATAAATACAGATATATATGAGGCTCTGATTGGGCTACTTGGCATCATTCAAATCTGGCAACACTGCCCACAGCACATCATTTTCCCTCAAACTAAACTCAAATCTACAGGAGACCAAGCTGTTCAAGCATGGCACCCTAAATCAGGAACATACTATGGCTAGAATACCTGATTCTGCTAAAAATTTTAGCCACCACTATAGGCGGGGCTCTGGGGATGGCAATGTCAGTCGCTTGGTTGGTCAGTTAGTCTGCCACTTTTGTTCAGACTGAAGTATCTCGAAAATATTAGATGGATTCCCATTGTACTGACATTCATGGTCCCCAGATGATTAATCCTGTAGTGCCACCATGAGGTTTACAGTTTTTGGTTTATGTTAAATTTTCTCGACAAATATTAAATGGTTTGTCTTAAATTTTGGTATAGAAATTAAAGATCTCAAGAAGAGCCGGACTATCCGGGCTCGTAAAGACTGTCTGCTTCCCTGGTGCTAATGTTGCAGATATCCAGGTGAAATGCCCCAGCCTCCTCCTTTTACAGGAATGATGGTATTCACCACAGCGATCTTGGTGCATTTGTTTTAACTAACAATATATTCTACTCAGTTTTTAACACACTGACTACCAACATCCTCATGCCCAGATCAAACGTTGGCCACTTCCGGTCACCTGGAATCTGTACCAACTCACAACGTCTCCTGTCCCGTGCCCTCTAGCTCCCTCTTCTGACATGTACATCCACTTTGACACACAGCATTATAATCCCAAAACTTTTCTATAGTCCTTCAAAAATATCAACACTGTTATATTAAATGACTACATTACCTCCAGTGGTTTAGATTTTTTATTCTTAACCGAAACCTGGCTTCAGCCTGGTGAATTTAGCCAGCTGATAGAGGTATGCCCCCCAAACTTTGATTCACTTACCTCTTAAAGAATCGGTGATCGTAGAGGAGGTCAGGTTTCAGTCTTCAAAAAAGCCCTATTATGGTGGGTGACCTGTCCAGTTTTGAGATTCTAATATTTAAATATTAAATAAATAGTGCCTCTCCCATTTTGCCTTCTCATTCAGTCATTATTGCTGGTGACTTTAATTTACTTACTGATGACACTTCTAATCACACCTCAAAAGCATTTTTAAATATCACTGAATCTTACAACCTGGTTCAACACGTTAAGGGTCCAACTCACAACCAAGGCTAACCCCTGTTTACTCTGGGGCTAAATGTAAAAAATCTTTCTGTCAGAGACCTCTAGTAACACTAATAGTAGTATCCTATGGGAACAATAGTAGGAACTAGGTGTGTTCCAAACATCTGTGGCCAGGGCATACTGTATTGTCCATATGCTGGTGCTAGTTTATTTACATACAGTGGGTTGGCATGGAGCCCCACCACCCAATGAGTAGGTTGACCTAAGGATTAATTTGTCAGTGTCTCTTTAGGTCGTCTTTCTCTCTGTGACTTGGCTGTATGTCAAAAAGTTCTGGCTCTTGGTTGCTAGGCAGGTCTGCAGACTGAACAGTTTGTGTCACCTCTTAGGTGTCATATCCAGTCGGGATATTTTCAGTAGTGTCTTTGTCCACAAACATTTGCACTGGAGTCTCCATTCTAAATTCCTCTCTTTCAGCTCAAAGTTCAGGCTGAGGAGTGATCGGAAGTGCAACATTTTGCTCTCTTTGGCTCTATGAGCCCAGTGCTGTGTCTTCTCATCTGAGCTCTCTGAGTCTTATGTTGTTTCCTTAATTTTATTCTTTCTAGTCTAGTCTCTTTCTTTGTTGAATATGAGGATTTTGTCCTCCCAGTGTTTTGGCCTGGATCCTCAAGTGGCAAAGCATTACATGGCATTAACATGTTGCGATGGAGGATTCTGCCTCTCCCTGTTCCACGTTCAGGTTTTATCTCAAAGTCTTTTTAATGGCTTTGGATGCAATGTCATATGCTTCTTTCATTTGTTGCTGCCATTTTTCAGCATATTCCTGTTGTGAATTATATCCATCCGCACACCTATACCAAAGATCAAATCAATTGGCAAAACTGGACTTTCTACCAAAAAGCAAATAGAAGGGAGAGTATCCCGTTTCCTCACTGGTTGTGCAGTTATAAGCATGTACAACTTTATTCACATAGTCACTCCAATTTCCCTTTTTCTTCTTGTCCAAGGTCCACAGCATTGATAACAAGATACAATTAAATCTTTCAGCTGGGTTCCCTTGTGGGTGGTAGGGAGTTGTTTTTTAGTTGGAAATGCCTGTATATTTTTGCAAACGTCTGAATAACTGGTTCTCAAACTCCTTGCCTTGGTCATGATGTATTTTAGCAGGGAAGAACAATTTAAGAGCAAAATCTTTAAAAATGTTCTCTGCTGCCATTTTGGCTGATTTGTTACAGGTTGGGTAGGCCTGGGCAAACTTTGTGAAGTTGTCAATAATCACTAAAATATACTCATACGCTCCCCTGCTTTATTCAAGGTGAAGATAGTCTATAGAAACCATCTCAAATGGTGCTGTTGCAGGGGCATCTGCTTTGCACAGCAGGTTTTTTCTGGATGTTGCATTTACAAACTTGGGTTATAAAAAACTCAATGTCTTTTTGCATCCCAGGCCAATAAAACCTATGTCTAGCAAGATGTAAAACCTGTTCTACCCCCAGTGAAGGTACTTGTATACAAGTTCTTTGTACTTTTCTGGAAGCATAATTTGAGTACAGGTTGCCGTTTTACATTTCAGCTGCACCTCCAGTTGTCTGGAGGAAAACATACAGTCTTTTCCATTCATGTAGCAGTTGCTTAATGTTTGCTGCTTCCATATTCATGACCCACCTGTCTGTTTTTCCTCCAGACAACTGGGGTACATGGGAAATGGCAGGGTCTTGCAACTGTGCCTGTTGTAACTTTTGCTGTTTTACTTTTATGTCTGGCAGGTTATCTGCAGCTACCTCCTGAACATGTAGGCTGCAGGTAATGGCCAAGATCCAGTCCACTTCGTGCTGCTTTTATGTTTCAACTGCACAGAATATTGCACCTAAAACTTCAGGGGAGCACTGCTTTGTACACTCACTCATATAAGAGTCCATACTCACAGGTGTGAGGGATCGGAAATCTGCATCTGTATTTATTTTTCCTGGGCAGTACTTCAGTGCTATGTTCAGCCAGCTCAGACACCGAGTGACATAAGTATACAGGATTGTTATCACTGTATACTGTTACAGAGGGAGCATAAAACAAATAGTCTCTAAACCTGTAACAGCCAACTTGAGCGCTAAAAACTCCAGCTTCCGTGAATGTAATTGATTCTGGTGGTGTCAATGTTCGTGAGTCTTACCTGATAACTTTGAGTCCGCCTTCCTGCCTCTGGTACAGGACTGCTCCCAGTCCCTGTTTCGAGGCATCTATATGGAGAATGAATGGATCCTCAAACTTTAGATAAGCCATTACAGGTGGGTTAGTCAGGACATCAACTAGATAGTTCGAAGCTTTCTGATGCTTGTCAGTCCACACTACTTTCTGATGTGGGGGGAGCTATACCACCCTTGCTCGAAAGTTGGACTTCAGGTTACATCTGTTGAGAGTAGGTCATACAGGCCTTTTGCATGGTGAGAGAAATCTTGTACGTAACTTGTATAATACCCCAGGAAACCCAGAAGTTTGCGCAGCTCTGATAATGATTGTAGAGGGTTTTTTCTCTTAGCGCCTATACTGCTCCATCCTGAGATCACTTTTCCAACATAGCCCACCTCATTTTTGAACAGGTCACATTTGTCTGACCTCAACTTAATTCCCCAGGCTTGCTGTCGTTTGAGGACAGACCTCACATCCTCAACATGCTGTGTCAATGTTTTACTATAAACTAAGATTTTGCAGCTCAATGCCACAAAGTCTAAGAAGCTGGTTGTAGATCTACGAAGGGCCAAGACACCAGTGACCACGGTTTTCATCCAGGGGGTCAGTGTGGACATTGTAGAGGATTACAAGTACCTGGGAGTACACATGGACAATAAACTGGACTGGGCTAAGAACACTCAAGCTCTTTACAGGAAGGGCCAGAGCCGCCTCTATTTTCTGAGGAGGCTGAGGTCCTTCAACATCTGCCAGACAATGCTGAAGATGTTTTATGAGTCTGTGGTGGCCAGTGCTATCCTGTATGCTGTTGCATGCTGGGGCAGCATGCTGAGGGTAGCGGACCCTAACAGTATCAACAAACTGATCCGTAAGGCCAGTGACATTGTGGGGGTGGAGCTGGACTCTCTGGCGGTGGTGTCAGAGAGGAGGATGCTGGCCAAACTACATGCCATCTTGGACAGTGTCTCCCACCCACTCCATGACGTGCTCATCCAACAAAGGAGTACCTTCAACGAAAGACTCATCCCCCCAAAAAGCACCACAGAGTGCCACAGGAAGTAATTCCTGCCTGTGGCCATCAAACTCTTTAACTCCTCCCTCTAAGTGTTAGTCTGTATGACCCCAAGTCATTAAACTGGACATTGATCAGAATCAGAATCAGAAATACTTTATTGATCCCCGTAGGGAAACTCTTTGTTACAGTAGCTCGCCTTTACGTCAGTGCACACAGGAGAAAACGATATTATACACTATAAACAGGTCAGAAATAAATTAAGTAACATGTTGGTATAAGTATAAGATAAACTAAGTGTCGAGTACCAAGTGGGTTTACTGGTAGATGGTGAAGTACAGTATAAATACAATGTCACTAATTATGTAATAAATAATAGTAAAAGCGGAGGTGCATGTACTGTCGAGAGTAATTGAGGTATATCCGTAACAATAAATAAGAAAAACTAACAAGGGAAAACTAATATTGCACTTGAGTAGTAAACAGAATATTGCACAATTATTATTAATTATGGCGGAGATGTAATGCTCAATGACCAGTTTAGTGACCTAGGGTCAAACAGACTAATCCTTAGAGGGAGGAGTTAAATAGTTTGATGGCCACAGGCAGGAATGACTTCCTGTGGCGCTCTGTGGTGCTCTTTGGTGGGATGAGTCTTCCGCTGAAGGTACTCCTTTGTTTAGCCAGCACGTCATGGAGCGGGTGGGAGACACTGTCCAAGATGGCGTGTAGTTTGGCCAGCATCCTCCTCTCTGACACCACCGCCAGAGAGTCCAGCTCCACTCCCACAATGTTACTGGCCTTACGGATCAGTTTGTTCAGTCTGTTTGCGTCCGCTACCTTTAACCTGCTGCCCCAGCATGCAACAGCATACAGGATAGCACTGGCCACCACAGACTCATAGAACATCTTCAGCATTGTCCGGCAGATGTTGAAGGACCTCAGCCTCCTCAGGAAATAGAGGCGGCTCTGGCCCTTCCTGTAAACAGCCTGAGTGTTCTTGGTCCAGTCCAGTTTGTTATCTAAGTATACTCCCAGGTACTTGTAGTCCTATCATTATTAGATCATTAACATCTCTGCAATACTTGACATAATTGTGCAATATTCTGCTTTTTTATTTAATACTGCTGTGCAATATACTCTTCAGTTTAAAATTCCCTATTTATTGATATTTATTCATACTTCTATTACTGCTGTGCAATATCCTCCATCTCATTATAATCTTAATAAGCTACAATTACTTTATACTGTATTATCATCAACCGGTAAACCCACTTTGTACTTCACACTTATTTTAATTTTATATTTATACCCACTTGGTACTTAATTTATCTTACCTGTATTATAGTGTATTATATTTGATTTGCTTAGTACTTCTATTCCTGTGTGCACTGATGTGATAGTGAGCTGCTGTAACAAAAGAGTTTCCCCTCGGGGATCAATAAAGTATTTCTGATTCTGATTATATCGTCTAAGTATGGAATGCATATTTTTGTCCCTGAGGCCTTCAAGGCCATACTACGCTGGAAAGCTCAGGGTGGGTTTGTAAGGCCAAATGGAATTCTGTTCCATTGATACACCCCCCATGGGGTTGTGAAGGCTGTGAATTTCTTGGAGTCCTCTCTGACGTTACCTTAATGATAAGCTTTTCCTTGGTCCAATATGCTGAACCAAGACCATCAAGTATCTCCTGAATGCTTGGTATGGGGTGCCTATCTGGAATTGTCTTTTTACTAAGCCCCCTGTAGTCAATGCAAAATGTTAGGCTTCCGTCTCTTTTCCTCACACAAACCACTGCAGATGCATATGGGGAGGTGAATTTGTAGATGAATCCTTTATTTAACAAGTCCTGGATGTGGTTCTTTACCTCCTCATACAATGGTTGAGTTATGGCATTATAAGTTAGCTTAATGTCCATTTTTAAGTCTTTGATATAGCCCACCTCATCTTTGTGCCTGGCAAATGCACCTGATCCCTCCCTGAGCATTTGTTTAGCCAACACTTGTTGTTCACTGGTCAAGTGGTCCAAGTTGAGAGGTGAATCCAACATCCTTGGGGATCACCTTGAGAAGTTTCTGTGGTGGAGTAAGGTGGAGTCTGAGAATTTTCAACAACTACTGAATTAACCTGGTGTTCCCCCAGGTACACAGGGTAATACATTGACTTTATGCGAGGAGCAGGAAATGTTTACCAACTGGCAGGTGATTCTGAGTCCCCCATCAAATGAAAGGTTCTCCTCAGATTCAAAGAGCATTTCATTTTTCACTTTGAGATCTGACAGGGCAGATAATGCACTTTATTTGTCCCCCCAGAAATACAACAGATGTGCATCCTGCCGTGTTGGGTTTTGAGAGAGAGAGAGAGAGAGAGAGAGAGACAGACAGATAGAGAGAGAGCGCGAGAGAGAGAGTGGGGAGGGGTTTGGGGGAGAGGGAGGCACAATGCAAAGACCACATAGTTTATTTTTATTTTTTTTTAAATAGTAGAATAGAAATGTTATATTAATATTAATAAATTAGTAATAATAGGAATGACAGCTATAGGAAAAATAATGTCAATATTAGTAACAGAGCCAATAACAACAACTGTAGTAGTAGTTGTTGAGCAGGAACACGGGGCCAGCAGGTGGCCCACAACCACAGATCCAGTCTCTGCAGCTCCGGAAGCAGAAATATCTGCTGAAAGCGACAGAAGGAGAGAGGAGAGAAACGAGAAAGCATAAAACTACGGGAGAGAGAAGATGTTGAGTTAGTAACATGCAGTAATGAGATAAAAATGCATACAGATGGAGAGGGAGAGAAGGAGAGAGGAAAGAGGCACATCATGGGAAGTCTACCGGCAGGCTAGACCTACTGTATAAAGTATGGAGTACCAGGGACACTAGCCTTGTAAAGCTGGCTTTGGAAAACCCAGGGGCCTATGGAGAGATTTGTTCCCCAGGAATGACAGCCCATCCTGGGGCATAGAGATCCAGCTGGAGGGGAATGAAAACCCAGCTGGAGGGGGCTCTGGATCCTGGAGGACTCCCGGGAATGAGAGCCATTTCTTGGGCATGGAGAGGCTGCTGGATGGGGTACTGGTTCCTGGATGTCTCCCCAGGAATGAGAGCCATTTCTTGGTAATGGAGAGGCTGCTGGAGTTTGGTCTTTTTCCTTGATGTGTCCCCAGGAATGAGAGCCATTTCTTGGACATTTAGAGGGTGTTAGAGGGGGTCTGGAGACCTGGAGGTCTTAGGGGCATAGTGAGTCTGCTTTCCCAGGAATGTGGGCCTGTCCTTGGGCATTTAGACACAGCCTGTGGGGGCCCTGGTTGGTGGAGGTCTCCCCAAGAATAAGAGGCTGTCATGGGGGATGTACAGTAGGAGACCTAGCTGGAGGGGGCCTTGTAAAGCTGGCTTTGGAAGACCAAAGGGTCTATGGAGAGCCTCCTTACCCAGGGAGGAGAGCCTGTTCTGGGGCACGTAGAAGTTGCTGGATGGGGTGCTGGTTCGTTGAGGTTTTCCCAGGAATGAGAGCCTGTCCTGGGGGAGGGAGTTCAAACCCTAACCCTAACCAAGCTATATTTACAAGCTCTGCTTGGACCTCTGGCATGGAGAGCCTGCTTCCCCAGGAATAAGAGCCCTGACGTCCCTGAGCCAGCTTTTTACAAAATAGTCTGTTTTTAATTTTAACTAATGAAATTAATGATCATCTGTTATAATTTGGTCAAAACATGATCATTGTTCAAAGAGTTATAAAACAGGGTTTTACAGAGAATTTCTTTGAGATTATTCCAAATTGCATATTCTGGGCCATTAATGACCATTTCACCATGCTTATTTTTCCCAGTTTGTCTGATCTTTTTCCTTAAAAATCAAAAATATAAAGTAAAGGGCAGGCACCACTAATTCATCTTCACTCCCTTTCCAAACACCAAATACCACAGCAAAAGCCAAGCTCCAGGATGCATGCTATTGTAGCACCAATGCCAAGAATGCTTTGCAGCTCCCAGTGCAACACTAAAACAAAATAAAATACAAAAATCATTATGGCCATTCCCACTAACAAATTATCATCAAGGTGCTTGAGTAGAAGAATATAGAGGTTTTAACTTCCAAATTACGTAATGGCCGTAATAAAGCACACTTCAACAAGAAAATTAAAAACATAAGATACTGGTCTTACAAGGCAAGCCTGAACTTGTGGCTGATGTCCGCCTGGTGGCCGGATGAGGACCCTCTCTTGTGGTGGATATCAGTGTGGTACCCGAAAGAGGACCCTCCCCCAATTCTGTGACTCTGACATTGTTGATTTTATTTTCTAAGTAAAAGCAAAGACACAACATGCAAGATATGTAATAACTGTAATGCAAGCTGGAAGTTCTAAAGTCACCATAGATTAGACATATAAACCTATTCTTTACCCATCCTTTCTATTACGTCCTGTGAAGAAGAGTTTTTTTGGAATTGCTTATGAATTTGGCCTTGTAAAGCCATAAAAAAAGGAATTACCAACTATCCAGCGTCCGAATATGGCTTAATCCGTGTCATCAATGTATGTCAGAAGAGTGGGTGTATCCCATATTTAAACTATCGCAAGATCGGCAAGGTCCTTGTAAACCTGGCTTTGGAAGACCCAAGGGCCTATGGTGAGCCTCTTTACACAGGGATGAGAGCCTGTTCTGGCACATGTAGAGGGTGCTTGAGGGGACCTGGTTCCTGGAGGTCCCAGGGGCATGGTGAGGCTGCTTTCCCAGGAATGAGAGGCTGTTCTGGGGCATGGAGACCCAGCTGGTGGGGACCGTGGTTCTTGGCGGTCTCGGGGGAATAGTATACCTGATTCCCCAGGTATGACAGCTTGTTCAGGGGCATGTAGAGGTTGCTGATAGAGTAAACCTACAGAAGCCCGAACTATTAGACAAGGGAAACCATTACCGCTAAGGAACAGTTTAAAACAACCTTTCAACTGCATACAATGGATCTTGACTCCCGCTGCTGGCAGAACTGAAAGTTGTAAGAATAGTTGTAAATGTGAAGGCAACCCTTATAGGCTGTTATAATGGTCCACTTTTATTCTCACTGTACATGTTACCCCTTGGACATATCATTCAGCAACACAATATCTCACGGTTATGCTGATGATACACAGTTATACCTCTCATTTAAACCACATGAACTGAAAAATCTAATCATACTGCATTCCTGTTTATCTAATGTCAAGGACTGGATGGCAGCTAACTTTCTACAATTATAATGCCACTAAAACAGAGGTTTTGATCTTTGGTCTAGAACATCACAAACTACAGATACAGTCCTCCCTTGGTTCACTTAATGACAATGTTAAGTCTGTGGCAAAGAACCTTGGGGTAACTTTTGATAGCCACTTATCCTTTGAGTACCATACCAGAAATATCATCCAGTCTTGTTTTTATCAATTAAGAAATATCTCCCAGACACATGCTCAATTTTAATGATACAGAAAAAGTCATTCATGCTTCACACCTGGACTACTATAACTCTCTTTTTACCTGTTTAAACTCCCACTCAGTCTCACAATTGCAATTTATCCAGAACTCAGCAGCCAGATTATTAACTAAATCTAGGAGGTTCTACTATATCACTCCAGTTTGAGCATCAGTGCACTGGTTGCCCATTACATTTAAAATAGATTTTAAAGTTTTATTAATTACCTACAAGGCCATCCATGGTCTGGCTCCAGATTACATTAAAGAACTTTTAACCCCTTACAGCCCAACCAGGCCCCTAAGATCAGCTGATCAGATTTAGCTGTTCCACCAACCAGACTGAAAACCAAAGGTGATCGTGCATTTTCGGTTACAGCCCCTTGGCTTTGGAACAGTCTTCCCCTCAGTGTGAGATCGGCAGACTCCACTGCAGCCTTCTTAAAACTCACTTTTACAAAATGGCCTTAATAATGTTTTCTTTTTTTTCCCATTTATTGCATCACTTTCATATTTTCTCTTTATGTTATTATTTTATGTAGTTATATTTTAACTTTATTGTTATCTTATAGCCTGTTATTATATTTTAATTTGTTCCTGTTTTATTATAATCATTTTAGTATTTTATATGCACTTCCATATATTTTGCACTGTTATCCATTTTATATTCAAGAGTTTGTTCTTTAATTGGCATTCTATCTGCTTTATATGAGTTCATACATATCATCTCGTATATTTGCATCTTATTTGTTTATATACAATATGTGGTTATTTCCTGTACTTAAATTTCACCTGCCTTGTATGAGCTTTTATTTTATCCACATTTTCCTTATTCATACTTGAACTGATTTATTATAGTTTGTACTGCACTTCCATATGTTTATGTATGTGCTCAGTGATGCTTGATATATGGACTCTTATATTCCAATTTTTTTGTACATCATACAAATCTGAAAAGCTTGAAAAGTGCTATATAAATAAAATTCTTATTATTACTTAATTGCACACCACCACCACCACCACCAGGCCATTAGTTTAAGCAGAACCAATGAGTCATGGGAAATGAAGGCACCTCCTGTCAATGATGGACACAGTAGGAGAGAGGTAAAGAAAGAGAAGACAAAGAGGCAGACAGAGAAAAGTATCCAGCATACAGAAGGAGGTGTACTCCCTCTTGTTAACAAGCTGTCAGATCAAAGGTAAGCAGGACAAAGGCTCTTTCTATCCAAGCCTCCACCTCACCTCCACTCACCTCTACTCTTCCCTCTCTTTGACTTCCCCCCTGCATGCAGCCTGCACTTCATCACACTCTTCATGCACTGTTTTGACTGCTCTCAAGATTTGTACTGAATAGAGAAACAGAGAACGATGAAAAGGTCCCAGGTATTCATCAGAAAGATAAAGGCTAAAGTAATACTTCACAATATTTTCTGAAAACTCTATTTGTATAGCATGATTCAACCAACAACCACTTCATAAAAAAGCTTTTAAATTTGCTATTGTAAAAATATAATACGCTATGAGCCTCACCCATGGTTGTGACCAGTGCCAAAATCTTGACACCGTAATACATTTGAGCTTTTTTCTGAACGGTTCTGAACACAATTCACATTGGCAACATAAAGTTGAAATCCTGAAGGATTGCCTGAAATAAAGCAGAAGAGCCCCACTGAATTATACAGAAAAAAGGTCTCTTAAATAAATATTGTAAATTTGGGCTGTGTATGTACATGTTATTGGTAGTTTTCCAAGCTTTATATTCTCTGGACATCCACAGAAAGTCTTGAGGACCATGTGGAATTTTGGATTCAGCCATACTGACCATTGTCCTCATCTTTGGGGGAGCATAAATGCACTGTTCATAACAATCTGCCCAAAAGTGGAAATTTATGGCCTGAAGGTGGCACTAGAAGAAAGCTCAGGGGTCACTAAGATCATTACCAGTCATTGTCTGGGGATCATAAATATCCACAGCAAATTTGAATGGAGTCATTATTTTTCCAGATCGGGATTAGATAAAAAACACTACAGTAACATACATAACTTAACAATGTGATCATTCTTTGTCCATGAAGATAGAAAGTAAGCCATGGGAGACAGGACAAAACTAAAATTACAATCACAACAGTTCCCATAGTACAGTAGTCATGGGTCAGTACAGGGTCATGTGGGAGCTGGGTTGGAGTAAAGTGTTCTATTTGTGTGCACACGTGTTGGTTTGTGTGTGAGACTGTGTGTGAGGAAGCTGTCAGTCTGTGTGTGGATATATGCAAGGCTTATAGAAAATGAAGGGGAGTGAGAATAGACTAGGGCTGCAACTAATGTTTCTTTCCATTATTGATTAATAATTGAGAATGACTTCCAGATGGGAGCCGAAACGTCTTGATTCTGAAAACAGTGTCCAGATGACTACGACTGAAACCATTTCTACGATGGAACATTCCTGGACGAATGAGGGACTACACCATATTATTGATTAATACCAGGGAATGCCAGGGAATATCTGATCATCATTGTCAGTCAGGTGAATCCGTTAACTGCAGCAGAGTGATGATGTAAACATTTCCTGTATGCCGAACTGCTACCTGCATGCCGATGAATACCACAGAGACACCACTTAGGGGCTTCAGAACTCACCAGATTTGTTCATGTACCAGTGTCAGACACTCAGTGCTCATTAGCCTGTGGTTATAAGTATGGGTTGGGATATAGGTGGAGCCTATGTGTGTATATGTGACCATGTGTACATTTTGTGTATATCTGTATGTTTCTGTGAAATATGCACAGGCTATAAAAACAAATCTCCCTCTGGTAAAATAAAGACTATTTATCTATCTATACTATTCCTGCTGCCTGCAGAGTTTGGAAAGACTACTGCAGCAGTGGAAAAATAATACACACATCATATCATAATAATTAGCGCAATAAGTAAAGTAAAACACTATTAACACACTATTTATTTCGTTATCAGCTTTATGTAGTCTACAATTTCATATTTTGGAAGGATAATAAAGCAGAAATTGCTTTACTTCCACTGGATACCCGCACTTTCTTTTAGCGTGCCCTGCAGTATTGTGTCCCGAAAGGTCCTAATACTAAAAAAAAAAACAAAAAAAAAACGTATATATTTAAAGGTCCAGCCTTGGATACCAAAGCAACTCACACACTTCCTAGCACTAGTCCCCATCCTACAAGCTTTTTAGCTTTCTGAGACAGACAATCCAACAATCACCCTCACCTTACATAGAGATTGGCCTGGTGTGTACGAGTGAAAGTAGGCAGGGTTTGAACTTCTCTCACAACCTCTCTTTTGTCAGTCCTCACATAACAATTTGTATAACTTTTTGAGTGTACAACCAAGTACAACACCATTAATGCCCCCAAGGAGAGACTGTCCAAAAGAGTGCGCTCTTCTCCCCATTATCGGCTCTCATTCCTCAGGTTTTTCACCCTGCCGCTGAGTGTGGCCATTTGGAATAGCTATAAACACTTTTGCCTTTATTATTATATTTTTTTTCTCTTAAGATTTTATTTACACACAAGACAAAATATTACAAACAGAAGAAAACAAACACCGACACAATTGATGGCATAATACAGCAGAAGCTATGTTACATGGTGTGTTTCCATGAAGTTCCTAACCATGACCCAGTGGCCGCTCAGGCCTTTATCAAAGTCTTTAAGGGCTACTGCTCTCTCCATGTTTAACAGCTCAAGATAGTCCTCCAACCAGTTACTTATCGTAAAGCAGGATGGTTTGCGCTCTTTCCAGTTAATCAAGATTATTCTTTTTGCCAAGAGACATCCCAGTGTGAAAAGAAAATTTCTGGTTCCGACAGACAGAGTACAGAACAAACCAGAAAAGTAGCGTAGGATTTCATTCATAACTGAAAATTAATTTGGACCAAAACATGTGCACTTCTGGGCACTCCCACAATAGATATAACAAAGAACCCCTGCTACCACAACCATACCAACATTGGTCAGGATTATTGTCAATTTTTGAAAGTTGTCAAAGTAATGTAAGCTCTGCAAAAAATGATACTGATTTACTTTTTTACACATTTAGAGGACTTGATGGCCAATTTCCAAACATTTTCCCAGTCTGTACTAGTTAGGGAAGAATTCAAATCCCGTTCCCATGCAAGCTGGGTGGAGCAGTAGGCATTAAGTGCTGCAAAGTCAAATGATCTATACATATTTGCCAGTGTAGCTTTGGAGGTGGTTGCCTTTATAAGGCGTTGGTCATGTTCTGAGTAAGAGGCAGGGGCAATACCATCCTTAAATTTCTTCTTAATCAATAATGATAATTGTACATATGTATGAGAAGAAGAGTCAGTCATACCAAATTTCTGTTTAATTAGTTCAAAAGTTAGCATATTATCACTATATATTTGTCCATATTTGACAAGACTGCATGTTCAAGCCATACCCAGCTGCCCATCTCTTGGTAATTGTCTTTATATGCCCAAGAAAGCAGGTACCTTGAATTATATGGTAGATAATAATTATAAATATCACAGACTCCTAGGCCACCTTTAGCTCTTGGTGTGGTAAATTTTTTGAAGGCAATTCTCGTTTTTTTTATTATTCCAAATGAATTTGATAAAAAGAGTACGTAACTCCTTAAACTGAGAGGATGGAAATATGAGCGGTATTGAAGATATGACGTGCAATCCTGGGTAACTCATTCATTTTAATATTTCCCCACAAGGAGAGGGGCAGCGACAGCCATCTATTAACATCATCACTAATGGTCTTCAATACATCTGGGCCATTTAAACTGAAAATTTGTGTTATAGGAGAATCTGTATTTATACCCAGATATTTCATTCTATTAATTTCCATATGAAAGGAGTGCCTGACAGATCACTCTTAAAAGTGTGTGGGTTGAGAGGAATGGCATTACTCTTACTCCGGGTTAATCTTATAGCCAGATATTCTACCAAACGAATCTGCTGTATGAAATACAGCAGCTAGAAACGATGCAGGGTTGCTGAGGGTTAACAATATATCGTCTGTATACATATTTAATTTGAAATTGTGTCCACAGAGGTGCAAACCTTTATATCTTCATTAGCACGAATAGCACAAGCTAATGGTTCTATTGCCAGTGTGAACAATAAAGGACTCACTGGGCAACCCTGCCTCACACCACACTTGAGAGATATGGGGAGGCCATTCATTTTGACAGAGGAGAAAAGGTCCTTATATAAAGCTCTAACCCAGCGGCAAATCATAGGGCCAAATCCAAACCTATGTAATGTGTGAAACAAATAAGGCCATTTAATACTTTCAAAGGCTTTTTCCGCATCTAATGATGTTGCAATTACTGGGTGAGTAAGCGAGTTATCCTCCCACATAATTTGAAAAAACCTATGCATATTATTGGAGGCAAGGCAGCCAGGTATGAACCCAACTTGATGTATATGAATAATCATCTGCACTATCTTCTCATTGCATTTATGGAATTCAATTCCCAGACCGTTGTCTCCAGGGGTTTTCCCTGTCATTTTCATTATTGCTGTTTCTATTTCGGTTAAACTTTTGGGGTACTCTACATCCTCCTCCTCACGAGGAGAGATGTACTATCAGTAGTATAAAGTTTTGAATAAAATTCCCTGAAACAATAATTTATACTGGCTGCATCATACTGTGACCCATTCTCACCCCGAACTGCTTGGATACACTGTCAGTTCTTCATCTGCCTTATCCTATGTACCAACATCTTGCCTGTATTATCGCCTGTTTCAAAACACTGTCTTCTGAGTCAAAAAAAGTGTAAAAGCTGTTTCCTCGTGTACAAGCTTCTGAAGATCTGATCTAGTTGCAAGAAGAGAATTATTCAGAAGAATTGGAAGGGTCCGCCATGTGTAACTCCTGCAGTCGCTGAAGCTCTTTACTAAGTTTAACTTTCTTTCCCGTATGTTTGCGTTTCTCTGCTGCAGCAAAACTGATTATCCATCCTCTATAGGTGGCTTTAAACATTTTTGCCTTTAGACGTAGTCACATGACACTTCGTACAAACTAAATTAAACTAATTAACTAAAAATCATTTTGAGCATGCACCAGCCTTATCACAGTCGTCTCATGGCTTGCAAGCATCCCAGGTATGGCTCATTGCAGCAGCTTATACATTTACCTGATTTCAGTCAAGCTGAGAGTCTGTGGGATGAGACGGAACATGCATTTTACCAAAATAATCATTAGTTGCAGTGTAAAATTGCACAGGTTTGCCACCCCTTCAGGGTGACTGAGTGTTTTCCTCCCCCAGGAAACACAGAGTGAAAAAAAGCAAGGTTCTGGCTGCAAGGTGCCCTGAATTGAAAATTACAACTTCTTATTTTCATTTTATTGCTTGTCAATTTTCTCTGCAGTGTAATCCCTTGAATAGAAACTCTTAACAGGCACTTGCCACATTGAAGGATGTAATTAAATGAAGTCAGATCTGAATGCTAACTTTTTAGACTAAATATATCCTGTTCGGATGTGCTGGTGGTGGTGGGGCGGTGTCAGATCTCCAGAGGACTGACAGTGACAGACATTCAGGCAGAGGGAGCTGCTAGCTCCACTCTCAACTCACAGCAGATGTGAGAGGCAGCTTGTTCCTCTTGATTAATGTCCTCGAGCGCTTTACCACTGAGGACTTCAAATAGAGGTTTGATACATATACTAAGCCGCCATTCACCCTCTGGAAGAAAAGAAAAAACTTGCTAAGCTGCCTCTGAGGCCATCAGCTCTGATTGTCTGTGGTGCTGTGTTTATGATGGCCCTCAGAGAAAAGGAGAGTGAGGGATTTTTCTTGCATTGATTGAATGGCGTGACTTGTGTGCACTCCCCTCATGGGAATACCTGGTATTCCCATGAGGGGAATACCAGGTAATACCAGGAATACCTAAGTGAGAGATCACCTGAATGTGTGGCTCACTTCACAAGCATTAATTTACACTTAGCCACATACAGTATATGGGTGTCTATTGGTAAGGTCAGATAAATCTGATTGCAATCCATCTTGGTCTGCCCGGGCTACCAGTCCAAAATTAGGTGGTAATGCAACTGAAACTGTCTGGAAACTTATTCCTCTAGACAAGCCTGGTTTCAGTCAGGTACATTTTTTAACTTGGCTTCACTTAATTTCTTTCAGGTATTTAAAGTCATGAACAGCAGTTCTTAAACCAAGCTTGTCTGTTTACATTAGATTAGAATTGACTTTGTGATATAACTTAATTCTGATTCATTTTGTTAGGCTAGCAAGGCTTATCACACTAAACCCTTCGTTCCTGAGCCTTTTCTATGAAACGTCCCTCTGAAGGTTTTAGAGTGAAACTGAAAGCTTGAAACAGCAAAAAGTTGTTTTTTTCTTCCCACCAGCTTTCTGCCAAGTCCCACCCCTACTTTGCCTCTGACCACTAACCCTAACCAACAGAAGCAACAAGTACTTGCCAATCAGAGGGCATGTTGGCGGAAAGCTGGTGGGGAAAAAAATAACGCTTCTGTCCACACTGTTGAGATTTTCTTCTTTTCTGGCTCTAGCACAGGAAGATACTGTCCACACAGCTGAATTGGGTCGATTGCGGCTGAGTGCTGGAGCACTTGGCTGTGTTCTGGCAGCGGCTCACCAAAGTTCAGCCAACTCTGGCCCAGCAATGGTTTCCAGATCAACTCAGAAAATGGCCCCTAAACTTATAGGTCTATGAAAAGGTAAATTAAAATAAAATTAATTTTTTAAGTAAATTATTAATATTTATAAGTTATACAAACTTAAGATTTTTATTTGGCAAATTTAATGAGCTTTTTTAAAAACACTTTGAGAAGATTGAATTTTAACTATTATTAAATTATTATTATTAAAAATTAATAATTTTATTTATTTTACTTTGAGTAAATTTTACACATTTTATTCATCAATTTAAAATGTAATTAATCAATTCACATTGTGTTTTATAAAACTTTGTCAGTTGACTAATTCATTCTACTATGAAAGATCTTAAATTAAACGTTGCAGACCGCCCTGCACCCACAGAAAAAGTTTGAAATGGTTTTGCTGACACGGCACTTTCTTTGTTGTGGTCAGTTGTGGATTCGTCCAGGAAGTAGACTAACAAGAGCTACAAACGACACATAAGTACTTTCCCCCCTAAGTTTTAGCCTAATTGATAACTCTCTCTCTCAAAACCTAACAGCAGTGGCTGATGGCCCACCATTGAGTCTGGTTCTGTCCAAGGTTTCTTCATCTTAAAACGTTTTTTTCTTGCAACTGTCGCCAAATGCTTTCTCATGGTGGGTCTCTAATATTATAAAGAGTACGGTCTAGACCTGCTCTATAGAAAAAGTGCAATGAGATAACTTCTGTTATGAATTGGCGCTATATAAATAAATAAAATTGAACACCACAACAGACTGAGCTGCAGGCTATGTGAGTCAGATGTAACGTTAGCTAGCTGCGTCTGCTTTAGCTATGTGAACACAATTGATGTCGGAAGAGCGGTTCTATATGAACATAACTTCAGTTAATGGTGTAATACCGCCTTGTTGAGGACAGTATACAGAAGGTAAATACATGTGTATTTTTAGTACTGTACCAATTCAATTTGTAAAAGTTGTGATGCTAATCGTGATTAGCATGCAACATTAGAATAGCTCTCAGTGTGGTAGCAGTCCATGTTACTGTATATTGGCTGTGTTCTGTTGTTAGCTAGCTGCCATCTGTTTTAAGATGTTAGTTCCCAAGCCACAACTAAGGCCTGCATTGTTTTTTGTTCTTAAAGCACATTATTTCAGTTGCAGTGAGAGTGTGGTATAAGCAAGTGAAAGGTTATTTTTTCTCAAACTGAATTTAAAAGGGTAATTCGTGGAAAACTGAAAAATTAAACTTTTTGGATAAGGTCCCGAGTTATAAGGGAAATACACTTGACAAGTGATTTTGTATATTATTTTCTTATTTATGTTAGATACTTTCTATTATTTTTCCATAAGTTGTTAAAATATTTGTGTACTTCTAGAATGCAGACATTCTAGAAATACATATGTTATGGTACACAGTCTGGACTCAAAAGCATGACTGAAACAGAGGGTTGAAGTGGTTTCGATTTGTTGTAAACAAAGAATAACCAGGTGTGTGGAAACAATCGTCGTGATCAGGCAGGCAGAGCGAGGACAGCAGGCTGAAGTGGCGCAGCGGATGGATCCGTGGTGAGATATTTCTGGAGAGCCGGTGAGTAGTTTGGAGGCAGGTGTTGGTTGGAGGAATGAACCTGAACACAGGGAGTCCGAGAGTTAATCAGGGGTTAAGAAAACATACAGGAAAATCTTTCAATGAGGCAAGTCAGAGGCGTAGTACCACTTGGGTAAATGAATGATCTGGTGAGAAGAGAGGTAGATATACTGCAAGGGTTTGATTGGTGGATGGAGAGCAGGTGGGCAGCAGCAGATGAAAAGCAGGTGTATCAGTTTCTGATTGAAGGTTCACTTCACCGGAGGCTTGCTTGAGGAGGGTGCCGCAAGATTCGTTCATGGCCACTTTCTGCAAATAGTCCCCAGCTTAATACCGATGTTCATGCACAGTATGTATATGAGAGTTACATGTTAAAATGAATTCTTATAACAGATATTCAGGGTGTAATTTTTTACTGAAAATGTACCACATGAATGGATGTCATGGGGCTAGACATGGGGTAATGTAGGAGTGGGGAGATAGATTCAGGGTTTTTCAATGAGTGAGAAGATGTCATTTTAAGACTTTTAACAATGTAATGCACTTGTGGAAAAATTACAAATTACTCAAAGCAGAGTATTTTTTATATCCTAAAACATGTTTTGAGGGGAACTTTAATGATTAACACATACACTGCAGTTGACAATTTTGTTCAGTAAAATGAATGTGTTCACTCTACATATCAAAAGTAAATTACAAGACGAGTTTCAGTCTTATGCTGAAGACTGAATAAACTTCAGTGTTACATTAAGTGTATAGTAAATGCACTGCTAAAGGGAAGGGCCCTTGTTTTTTTATTAACTATGTGGTTTAGTATTACTAATTAAACATTTCCTAGTTCCAGCAGTATACAGGATCATAGGCAGATATTGATGTAGCTCTGGCAGACTCTGATCAGTATAGGCCAGGTCTGCTATTATTGTTGGCGTGATTGCGGTCCTATGCCGGTTCAGTTTCAGCAGCCGGACCCCGACCAGTATACTTGGGCCGATTCTGGGGCGTCATTCAAACCTGGTTTGGCAAGAGCCTGGCAACCGTACTTGGGTCTGGTTATTTCTTTTGCCCTGCCAGATTTGGGCCAAATTATCAATTTGGCTACCTAGGAAAGGTAGGATTGGCTCTGTTGTTTTTCCCAAAGGGAAAAAAAAAAAACCCGTCAATGAGCACAACACCAGACCTCTGGAACCAATTTTCCTGAACACACCCATATGCCTAATACACAATAGTGGCTATAAGTTGTGAAACTGCAGGACTGGTGATAATATTGATCCTAGATGGGCTTCAAGTTAACATGGTGTATTAAAGGCTCATCTGTAGTGGGTGTTTGAGAGATAACAGACTGGTAGAAGCGATGATGTTTCAGAGAACTTTGTGCTTCTGCCAAAAATGGGAGTCTCTACAGTGCTCATCGGTCCTCACAATATCTTTGTTTCATCAACCAGAGAGACAGGCTGACAAAAGAAAAGGGAGCAAGCTTACAATTAACATCTTTCAACAGACAGACGATAGCACTGTGGGAAAACAGCCCAATATCCCTAGGAATAGTGTTCATATTGGACAAATCTACAAAGCACAATTTTCATCCAATGCCAACGTTCAGTGACAATGTAGGAAGTAGTGAGTTTCTAATTTAGCGAGGTGGAGAAAAGGGAGACTCATGTAACAAGTGTTTGTTAGTACTGTGTAATATATTTGTAATAGCTGTTTGAGGATGAATGCTGTAGGCTAATTGATCAGGAAGACTAGAACAGCTGCTGGAGGGCAGGGGTCAGTAAATAGCAATTGACTGAATAGTTGAATTAAGGAAAAGTGTATTGTACAAAAAGTGAATATAAACAGAACCCAATATATACATAAACCACTGCAGCAGAAATAAATCAAAAAATCAATCAATGTCCAAGATATTGTTCATTGAGGCAGGAAGGAAACAACAAAATTCAATGTCTGTTCTCCCAACTAAGGATGAAGAACATAGAGGCTGTGCACCGCGTTTGAGTCTATATGTTTGTTATTGAGTGATTTGAAATGTCCGTTAGCGTGATTGTCCGGGGGGTTGAATATTGCAGCGGTTGCGTAGCTCGACGAGGTGGGAGAGTAAAAGGACAGGCTGTACAGCCTCCTACCAGACCAAAGAGTGTTGGATGGAAAACAGGAACGTTGTGTGCTCCAGAGCCTAGCTCGCCATCGAATATACCCTGAATGGGCACCTGGCCTGTATACAAACACAAAAGCCCACTTAAATGGGTGTACACTGATATCTGTGGGCTAACATTAAGCTAATATTAGCTTAGTTGTAATATTACAAAATAAAATCACATAAAAACAAAAGAAAACCCATGGGAGCACATATTAGCATGCTAGTTAGCATATTGTCTCCAACATATAAAATACATTTTTGAAATCAGCCGGAAGTAGCATCAATCATGAGCACATGTTAGCATGCAGCCTAAGCTAGCATGTTGCTAATGCTAACAGTAAAAGTTCAAACTCACCAGTTCAGTAAGAAACATTTTGCCCAGCACACACGACGCCCAATCACCAGATGATTCTGGTTTCTACAGCTGCTGTCCTCTGGCTTCTCTCCCACACAACTGAGCTGAGAGAAGTCAGGACAGCTTTTATACTGAGGCAGAGAGCTGTGATTGGCTAATTGAAACAAAGGGGGTGTGTCTTATGGCAAGGGAAAGAAAGGGTGGAAAACATGGACTGGCAACTACATGGAATGGCACTACATTAAATACAGAGGGTTGGAAGGGAGGAAATGGAAAACCTGGACTAGAAACTGGATTGGATTATTTTTGGATGGATGGAATTTTACCCTGGGCTACACTCAAGTGACCATTACAACCTGCAAGGCAACAGTAATGCTACCAACAGTGTTGTCAAACTAGTGAGCTAATCAGCTAGCATGTTTACTGCTGGATGACCACTATTGGCTGTGTGAGCTGTTATTACAATGTTATGTAATAGGCCACACTGGCTGTGGGTTTAACAATGTTGTTAATGAGTTTTTATTTAAAAGCATGTTTAAATGGATACCTTCATTTGGATTTGATCATTGAAAATTATGTTTTTCCTACAGTGGCATTGAACTGTTCCCTCTTCATTATCTGATATTTCTCAAGCCAAATATTTTGAACAGAGCTGGGGGTAATCTGGTCTGGTGCAGGAGCACATTCTTTGTGAATTACTTTGTATTGGGAACGGTATAATTAAAATGACTGTCGCAGTGAGAACTTTCCAGAGTTGTAATATCATGTCATAGTATTGCATAGTATCATGGCATCTGATATCCTTCAAAAACACATGGATTTATACTACTCAAATTGGACTGCTATTTCATTCTACCTGATGCATCCTTCCCACCAACACACCCTCTTGCATGTTTTAATAGAGTGCTGTTTTCAGCCTAACCGCCCAGTAAGTCTTCAGAAACCTTGTCAGTGTCTGTAGCTCAGATGGCTGCCACTTCCTCTGCAATGAAGTCAGTGAAATGCAACAGTGATATTTAGAAAAATTATCAATACTGAGAATATCAGTTGTATTACCATAGAGTTTACAGCAACTGGGATGTATTTTAGCTCCAGGCTAAGGTAAGATTTAATGAGTGAGAGGATGTTGTGGTTGAGGGGGGGTCACGGGGGTAGGGGGACCACCAAGACGACTTGTAAAACACCAGGCCATTATCATCTTGCTTTAATGCAGAGCTTAGCATTCAACACATCTATTTCATTCCACCACAGCTTGGGATTCATTTGGAATTCAGTTAGAGTTTCCTATTACGGCAGCAGCAAGATGGGAGAGGTGAGATGGGAGTAGAATAAGAGAAAGAGAAAAAGAGGGTGAAAAAGCATAGGCCTCCAAGGCGAAGCAGTGATGGCGTTAATGGCTGTAATTTTTGCCACACAACTAGGGCACATCAGCAACAGGAGCACATTAGAATCTCTTTCTTTTGTATTTTGAACCAGAACTGCCTCGAGTTCAGCTCAGAGGTCAGCCATGTCCAAGGTAATGGAGGGAGGACTCAGGGAAGACAGAATGGAAGGCATGTAGGGAAAGCATCAGCCAGACTATGAAAAATATCTACAGTGGTGTGAAAAAGTGTTTGCCCCCTTCCTGATTTCTTTTTTTGCATGTTTGTCACACTTAAATGTTTCAGGTCATCAAAATTTAAATTAGTCAAAGATAACACAAGTAAACACAAAATGCAGTTTTTAAATGAAGGTTTTTATTATTAAGGGAAAACAAAATCCAAACCTACATGGCCCTGTGTGAAATAGTGATTGCCCCCTAAACCCAATAACTGGTTGGGCCACCCTTAGCAGCAACAACTGCAATCAAGCATTTGCGATAACTTGCAATGAGTCTTTTACAGCACTGTGGAGGACATCCAAAGAACTGCAGGCCTCACTTGCCTTAGTTAAGGTCAGTGTTCATGACTCCACCATAAGAAAGAGACTGGGCAAAAAGAGTTCCAAGACGAAAACCACTGCTGAGCAAAAAGAACATTATGGCTCGTCTCATTTTTGCCAGAAAACATCTTGATGATCCTCAAGACTTTTGGGAAAATACTCTGTGGACTGACGAGACAAAAGCTGAACTTTTTAGAAGGTGTGTGTCCCGTTACATCTGGTGTAAAAGTAACACCGCATTTCAGAATAAGAACATCATACCAACAGTAAAATATGGTGGTGGTAGTGTGATGGTCTGGGGCTGTTTTGCTGCTTCAGGACCTGGAAGACTTACTGTGATAAATGGAACCATGAATTCTGCTGTCTACCAAAATCTCCTGAAGGAGAATGTCCGGCCATCTGTTCGTGACCTCAAGCTGAAGTGAACTTGGGTTCTGCAGCAGGACAATGATCCAAAACACACCAGCAAGTCCACCTCTGAATGGCTGAAGAGGAACAAAATGAAGACTTTGGAGTGGCCTAGTCAAAGTCCTGACCTGAATCCTATTGAGATGCTGTGGCATGACCTTAAAAAGGCAGTTCATGCTCGAAAACCCTCCAATGTGGCCACATTACAACAATTCTGCAAAGATGAGTGGGCCTCCACAGTGCTGTAAAAGACTCATTGCAAGTTATTGCAAATGCTTGATTGCAGTTGTTGCTGCTAAGGGTGGCCCAACCAGTCATTAGGTTTAGGGGGCAATCACTTTTTCACACAGGGCCATGTAGGTTTGGATTTTGTTTTCCCTTAATAATAACAACAACTTTCCATTTAAAAACTGCATTTTGTGTTTACTTGTGTTATCTTTGACTAATATTTAAATTTGTTTGATGATCTGAAACATTTAAGTGTGACAAACATGCAAAAAAATAAGAAATCAGGAAGGGGGCAAACACTTTTTCACACCACTGTACATCCTGAGTGAGGTCACACTACAGTTATGTGAAATATCCGTGTAGCAGCAAGCCTGCTGCAGACCTTGGCTATCACGGAATGCTTCTTTGGGGGGATGCAAGCATGCATCCCATGTGAGATCATACTAACTGTTAACTCCCGGGCGAATGTTACATTTGTAGGCTGCTGAGGACCAGCATCCCATAGCTTTCAGAGTGCATGCTGGAACCAAGGCAGCTGCGGAGGTAGTCTTCTAACAAATCCACCACTAGGAAATCATCTAATAGGTGAAGAACAAATGGCAATTTGCAGTTGTTCAACAGTATCCAACAAAGTGCTTCTGAAAGGGTGTTGACACAGACCTGGGGTGGCCGTCTATGCAATAACTGCAAGCATGTAGAGAATCTACATACATTCTCGTTAAAATGTATGCAAAGAGGAGTCTGAAAAGTTTTATTCTGAGTCACCTTTCCACTGCTCCAAAGGCAACATTAAACTCAACCAAAGTCAGATTTTTTTGTCTGGGATCACTTATTTAAGGATGACTGAGACCTCTCCACAGTCAACAAAACGTCTGTCAGATATTTCAGCTGAACACAGCAGAATTTTAACCAAATTAACATCATTACTTGCAAGGATTTGATTTCTTAACTGAGGAGAAACTGCAGCGGCAGGTGGAAAGAATGGCACTCCTGTTGAAGCTGCAAGGACTGCAGTTCCCAGCATTCTTTGTGGTGTGATGTCAAATGGGAGTGCGCCGACTGCCGTGCTTGCATCTGTATCAGTAGATACTCCTGATGTTGATGTTTGTGGAAGGCAGTCGAAGCAGGTTTCCAGAACTTGGAGGTTGACATCCATCTCACTGATGGAGGACTGAACGTTGATCAAAGCAGCGAGGACCGGGTGTTCATCCTGATGGTCTGCGTATGGTTGGAGTCTTGCTGTTTTGGCTGGGGTGGTAGAGTTAGCCGAAGCAGCTGCATAAACGTTAGCGGCAGGGCAAGGGCAGTTTTTTCTTTGACAAACTTTTCTTTGGAATTGAGGAAGGAACGACAGGGGGAACAGCGGCCTGATCCGGATCCTGAAGGTTTGTGACAAAGAACTTGAAACTGGAGATATTGCGGCTATTTAGAGTTTCTAGGATCTTACTCACTGGCCAGTTTTTAATCGATGGAGGATTTTTACTTGCCAGGCGAGAGCTCCGGCGGATATTGCAACTCTCTTCAACCCCTCCTTCTGTCCCTTCCTCATTATCTTGGGTTTCAAGGATGCAGTCCTCTTCGATTTAGGTCATTTTTTAGGTCTGTCTTCCGGCTCGAGATGAGATAGGATGAGTGCAGAGATGGTGAGTAATGTGAATAGCCGGTAGAAGCCTATAGCTTTCATTACCTTGACTTCAAAGCTTTGCCAGCAGCAGCAGTGAGTGAGGCACAATTGGTGTAGCAGAAATCATTGAGGAGGGAGTCATGTATTAAATGGACCTCCTTGTTATGAGAATGGGCTGTGATTTGTGTGTGACTGATTAGAACAAGGATTCAATCTGCTGTGTTTGACTTCCGTGTTCTGCGTGAACTAACGCAATGCTTCATCTAAAGTACACACGCTCTTGCGCATGGGTGATGCGATACACATTCCTGCCAATGGTTTCACACTATTCCACTGATCGACAGGTGGTAGTAACATGCCAAGATATGCTGCAATGCGCCAGCAAAGGCAGTGAAAAATTAGACTGCTAGCGAATAAACATGGATGTAAACAATGCTGGATTTAAAATACTTTAAAAAACAGCATTGCATTATTTTTATGAGGAAGGAAATGCATTCAATACATTTGTTAGCACTCAATGATACACTCAATGCGTTTTGGTGAGTAACACTGAATTTAAAACTAACTTTAGTTTGTTTACAAGAAAACTCCACATGACACCTTTAAGTAAAAGTATAGCAGCATTTGCAGAAAGGTGTACTGAAGTATCAAAGGTGGGTTTGAGAGTTTATTCAGATATTTTACCTACTTAAAAGTAGCAGCACTGGAGTGTCCTGGTGGCTTTGGGTATATGAGATGCATGCAATGTAACTATAACAGTGGTTGGTTTTGAACATCCCCAGCTCAAAGCCTGTTGGTGACCGGTGCTGCATGTCATTACCCTCTCATACCATTGTATTATTGTATATATAAATTCCTCCCAATAGTCTATTGTTATAAAAGTAGCATGGCTCCTTTAAGGAACAGGGCAGTGCATAGTGAGAGAGTGGGCGAGCAGAGAGAGAGTGACGATGGCTGTGCTCAGAGCAGACAGGTGTTGGCTATTGGAACAGAGGGAAAGGTTAGCAGTGAAGTTGTCTAGTGGCACTGTCCATGACTAAAAACTGCAGCTGCTCAATACCTAAGAAGGTCCTGTGTCTTGCCTTCCAGTTGCTGGGTAAAAGTGAACGGGGTTACAAAAACAAGTCTTCCCTGTGCTTCCCGACCACGGTCTGGAAGCTGCAGCAGGAATGGTTAACACTATGCTTAAGCTACCTCATTAAGCAGATCGTATGATTCTACTTTTTTTTTTTTATTATTTATTTAAATCCTTTATTCACCACGTTAGATGAGAAAAGAAACAGCCTTTATATCATTTAAATCACATGCATGTGCGACCAGACTGGCTACCAAAACAAAGAACAGAAAAGCTCGGAAGACAACACACATCTGGGGAGTGTGACGTCATACTCTGCTCAGCACGCCATTACTCCACTATATCTTTACATAGAAAATAGTTGTTTGCTGCTATATTAATGCTAAAAATCTCGTATACAGAACCTTCAAGTAAAAGTGGCAATACCACCATATAAAAATACTGCAGTGCAGGTAAAAGTGCAATGCATTGAAAAGTACTACTGAAAAAGTAGTTATTATGCAGGATGGTTCCATTCATAGTGTTATATTATTACATATACTAAATACTAAATTTGCCTCAAGGGGCCTTTACAATCTATGCAGCATACGACACCCTCTATCCTTAGACCCTCAATTCGGATGAAGAAAAACTCCCCCCAAAAAAACCCTTTAACAGGGAAAAAATGGAAGAAACCTCAGGAAGAGCAACAGATCTCTCTCCCAAGACGGACAAACGTGCAATATGTGTCATGTGTACAGAATAGACCAACATAATAAAATTACAGTATGATGACAAAATTATAAATAGATTGAAACATATGAAGAATGGATCCAGGAGGATGTTGAGAAACTTCAGGTGTCGTCAAACAGACGTGAGCCACACAACCTTCTCTCCACCATGGAACCTGGAAAAGGTTACACAAACACACAAGAGGCAAAACTCAAGCACACCATTCAAAATTGTACTTACATGAGAACTCATTCATATTCATTATACTGCAAACTAGATATAGATTGTGTTGGGTTTTCCATGAAAACCAGACCATCATTGGCATATAATGCCACCTGGTGGTGAGTGTCATGAACGGAAATAGGTTGTACATTAGTGCGGTATTATACTTTCATTAAGTCCCTACTGTGGATCATTATAAAGAGAACGGTCTAGACCTGCTCTATAGGAAGCAGTGCAATAAGATAACTTCTGTTATGAATTGGGGCTTTATAAATAAAATTGAATTGAATCAAGCTCCAAAACTACTACATTTCATTATTTTTGTGATTAAATGCTTATTGAGATGAATATGAATGAGTTATATGAATATGATGAATATGAGCATAGTTAAAATGGATCTGTTGGTGATCAAGATTACGAGAGGCCTCCTATATGCTTGACCAAACACCCTCCCAATTGAAATCAGGGTCTAGATCTGGGCAGTCACGTCTCCATACTTTGTCTAGTGGTAGATTATCATAGGAAGCCTCCAGAAAGAATTGTTACAGTGTGGACACAATACCCCTGGTTTTTCCTGTATAGTAACCAATTTATAGTGGGTGAATGGGCAAAGGTTGTTGCTATGGGACACCACATGCTTTGAGAGCTGATCTGAGCTGCAAATAAAAGAAAAATGAGGCACCCGGCAGATTGAACGCACCACTAATATCTTGTAAGGAGTGCAAACCCATGTCATTATGAATGTAATTTAAGTGGTGAATGCTACTGTTACTCCAATGAGAGGATGAAATAGGTCTCCTTCCATTAACAGATCCTTGTTGTTATATGAAAGTGTATGCCACTTACAGGAATTCTTACATTATGATTCAACTGTGCGCCAGGTCTGGATGAGATGGAACAATTGAGCCGAAGCGCAGTTGACATTACTTATTTGATATATTGGCAAAAGGGATATCCTGCAAGTTCCATGGTTATACAATATTTTCTTCTAGAGTACTCCAAGAAACAAATTATTTTTTCTGGGGGTTCCTGCCCTTATTTAGTACAGCCGAAGACAGACAGGAAAGGGGGAGAGAGAGAGAAAGAGAGAGAGAGGGGATGACATGCAGCAAAGGGCTGGATTCGAACCCCGGCCGCTGTGGTGAGGACTCAGCCTTGGTACATGGAGTGCACCTCCCAGGTGAGCCAAATTGCATTTTAGTTGGCTCAGGACAGATTTGGGCCAATTAATCTTAAAGCCAGAAAGACAACCAAACCCCTCACAAATGGATAGCAAACTAGATATAGATTGTGTTGGGTTTTCCATGAAAACCAGACCATCATTGGCATATAATGCCACCTGGTGGTGAGTGTCATGAACGGAAATAGGTTGTACATTAGTGGAATGATGAATAATTTGGGCTAGAGGTTAAAGAGAGAGTGCAAAAAGTGCTGGACTCAGTGGACACCCCTGGCGAGAAGATCTAGTAACAGGGAATAGAGGTAGGATAATTTTCCAGTGAGCCGAGGGGTTACAGTACAATACCTTCATCATATGTATAAAGCCCTCACCAAAATCCAGTGTTTCCAGGACAGACCATAAAAAGGACCATTCAAGTCTATAAAAGGCTTTCATTGCATCAAAGGACAGCACTGCTGTTCGGGCTTTTTTGTCTACTGCAACATCTATAAGTGCTGTACATCTTAATGTTGTTGGTTCAGTTTCGGTTGTTGGAAGGTGCTATAGAAATAAAGTTTGATTGATTGATTGATTGAGGTTATAATGTCCAGAAGTAATGCACCTAGCTTATCCAAAAATGCTACATAAAACTCAGGTGGTATCCCATCTAAACCTGTTGATTTATTTCTTTGCATGGTGAGAGCTGCCTCTTAATTTCTCTAAAGAAATGGAATCACTTTCACTGTCAATATATATATAATAGTATATATCAGGTTTTGCCCTAAATTACCTGACAAGTATTCTAACACTCATTACTCAAGTTCATCCAAACAATAAGCCATTATCTGTACTGTAGCCTACTGTCCAGTTTTTTATTAATTTATTTTTACTCTTGGGTGTGGAGTAGTTAGGCAGGGACAGAAAGAATACATTTGATTTGGTAGTTGCTACACCCACCTCTTTCTGAAGAGGTGGTGGAAAATTTTTGTCTTTGAAAATTACAAAAAAATTATAGACATAAAAGACAGGGAATGAAAAAGGCTTTTATTGAGAACAAGGGAATGATGATGGAATGAAAGCCAGAGTTGGAAATCCAAAGCTGGCTAGGAGTGTGGAAGTAATGGTGGAGAACATGGCGTGGGCAGTGGAGAATGAAGGGAAGCGTGGCTGGCAGACTGGCAGGAAGCAAACGGGAAGCAGGCGATGATCCTGAGGCATAAAGAACACAGGTTAAAGCAAGGCAAAACACACACGGAGCAGAGTCAGACAGAAAACTAACAATCACTGACTTTTGGCTGAGAGTAACTACCCCAGAGGCTGAAACAATCTGGCTGTGCATGGATGAAGAGCCGGAGTAGATATACTGCAGGTTGATGGCGTGATGAGAGGCAGGTGAGTAGACTGGGCAGGATGATTAGTTGATAGAGAATAGGTGTGTAGATGCAGCAGAGCCTGGAGCCAGGAGAGAGAGCAGAAGAGAAGCCACGCACATGCCAACGGACTCACAGGCAAACACAGAGAGAAACAGATGGCCTTTCTCATGTCTCAGTTTGGACCGCCTCGATTCCTCGCCTTGCACCTCTCCTCGCGTCATAGTCCCTCCGACCAGAGATGCGAGTGGAGGAGGCGAGGAAGCGACACAAGGAGAGAGTCGAGGCAACATTTAACAAAATGAGATATCTTTGCTTCGGAGCCGCCATTTTATAGCTACGTCAATTATGTCAATTAAATATGACGTGTGGCACCGCTGCATCATCTGTCCATTGTTTTGTTATAACCTACCGCTGTATTTTATTGTATTTATTTAATCTGTCAGATGAGCATAACAGTGTTTATGACAACTTATATATTTACTTTTAATTCAATTCACAACATGGCATAATGTAGCCTACGAATGTCATACATTTTTATTTTTTTTAATTTAACGCACACATAGCCTTTATATATTTTATTGTGTGAAGCATTACAAATGTTTGTATGAAAAGTACTATACAAATAAAGAGTATATCACTCAATCATATATATATGATTGAGTGATATACTGTATATTATATACACACACATGTAACACACGTAAATTTACGAGTTTCAGGAGACATCATTAAAATAGTTATCGGCACCAGTATATCAAGGCTATAGATCATATCTGCACAATCCAGAATGACATGTAGAAACATCTTGAGGTTGCAATGAACATCAATAGCATATATTGAAAGCAACAACAGTTAGTACCTACATATTAGTATCATGCACTAGTCTACATAGACATTCACTCCCAGGCTTTTTTGGCTGTGTGCCTTTTGCCTGTAAACAGCTGATCAGCCTGATAAGGGTGAGCATTTCATCAGTCCCTGTAAGAAATGACAAAGCAAAATTGATCTCAAATGTAGCCCACAGCCCCACAACTGTTGTCACAGGACTATACTTTTGGAATGACATTTGCAGACTACATAATGGGCAGTTGACTACTATTTGACAACATGCAATACAGCAAATTAGTGTTGAGAAGAGAATGTCATTGTTGATATAATATTTTGACATTAGCAGCTGTTTGCACTTATAAACATCATGTCACGATTACAGCACTTGAAGTGAGTGTAGCCTATCCAACGATAAAACAAATATCAAGCGAAGTGCTACACAAACGGTGAAGGGCAGAAAGTTTCAATGTGCATTTGATCATCTTAAATAATTAATACGATTACAAAAGGAACACTTACATTTGTAGAGTCCTGCTCCTGCCATCGTTTGTAGATTCCAGCTGTGTGTCACGCCTCTTTTATACATCACAGGTGCCAAAAACACTTCCTCAAAGGATACACTTGAGCATCCTCGCTCAAAGCTCCTTTGGTAAGCCTCCTCTCTCTTCTCTCCTCTCTCCTCGAGATGCATTTTAGGAATTGAGATGTCCTTCAAGATGGTGTGTGAGATCGATTTCCAGATCACAGGCAGGAGGACGGGGGAGCGAGGAGACGAGGAGGCACAAAATAGAGAAATGAAGAGAGGCTAGAAAGGGGGAAAACAGGAAACACAGGGAAGGGGAGGTACATCTGGAGACACTAGGAAAAAATTACATACTGTCACAGCCGTAGGACCTAATATGTCTTTAAATTATATATATACCAACACATAATATGCCTTTAAAAAAAAAAAAAATACTGTAAATGTAATTCTTATTTGCAATAAAATAAAAAGAAGATGTATTTCTCATTATCCATTAATGAATTATAGTGATAAATGACGTATCACTGAAACATTTTGGTAATAATCACTGGACACACAACTATATATCTGTGCCTCCTTTCCTGTACATTTCCTGACCACAAAGATTCTGATACATTAAGATGCATTAGAGAGTAAAAGGAATTAGGAAATTTTGTTATTCCAAAGTCTTTAGTAGCACAGTGACCCAGAAGAGACTGACTTCTCTCTCATACATGCAAGCATATTTATTTTCCCTGCACTGGCTCCCTGTCCAGTTCAGAATTCATTTTAAAATTTTGACATTTGTTTTTAATGCAGTCAATGGCCTTGCACCTTCCTATTTGTGTGAGATTTTGAGCCCTCACCGACCCGGCAGAGCTCTACGATCTGCTGGGCAACATCTGCTGGAGGTCCCCTGGTCCCGGTGCAAACAGTGGGGCGACCGTTCTTTTGCAGTGGCCGGTCCGAAACTCTGGAACTCTCTGCCCATTGACTTACGTTCCATCACTGACCTGCCTTTGTTCAAAGCCAAACTTAAAACCCACTTATTTAGAATAACTTTTAACTCTTAGTGGCCCTGTGACACTTCTCTTTATCTTAATGTTGTAATGTGCTCTGCTGACCTATTTGTACTGTTATTATTATTTGTTATTATCATTATTATTTTATTATTATTATTATTTATCTTGTTTTTAATGTTGTACAGCACTTTGGTTCAGCTTCGGTTGTTGGAAGGTGCTATAGAAATAAAGTTTGATTGATTTATTGATTGATTATTTTGGACATAGGCTATATGGCCTGATTAAATCCTTCATCACCACGAACCTTGCACAAGGCCCGGCAAGGGCCACTTGTGGAGTAGGTGATAACAGACAGCATGACTGCAGCAAGGAAGGCTAATTGTTTATTCAAAGCTGCTGCCGTGCAGTGTAACCTCATTATAATGTATTAGCCTATTTCCCAACGTGAATATTGTTGCTACTGAAAATGTCTCAGCAGAAACTCTTGATTCTGTGTGCAAAAGTTTGGACTTGTTACGTTTTGAAAGCATATAGGTTAATAGTTTGTGAGCTCAGATCCTGAACGCAGTTGCAGCTTCTGTTCCTGTGGTGTAACTCGTAGTTACTTGTTTTGATTGTGTAGGTCAGGTGGAATACAGTCTATGGAAGGCTATAGCCAGGCCCATCGTTCTTAAATGGTTTGTATCATCCATATTACCAATACCATATCGGTAAAGACAGTCGTGTGCTTTGAAAGGGCAACCTGTATTCAAACACAGTGTTGACTGATCTTGTAGTAACTGTTACAGCCCCCTCACCCACCGTGTGAATAGAATGACAGGACCGTACTGTACGTGCACAACTTGTTACATGTATGTCACATAATGTAACAAGTTGAGCTTGCAGAGCTGTTCAGCTCTGCTGGCGAGATTATGCCAACCTTTGTTCACAACACACCATACAACTAAGTAGTTTTAGCAATTCATCACTTTAATTTAACATTTTAAGAAATATATACAGTATATTAAAAAATGAAAAAAGATCCAGAAAAAATACAGAGGACATGACTAGTAGCACTGCCTAGTCCTATGTATTAAAAATTCTGAGCGTTCAAAATATAATTTATTTCCTTCTTGATAAGTTCACATTGAGATGCTATTTGTTTAGAGTAATTATTTAGCAAAACAGAGCTTCTGCTTCTAGAGTCTGTAATCTGGCAGATCTATCCTTACATAAAGTTGAAGAAAACAAAATGGCGTTGCTCCTTATGAACACTTTAACCACATCCCATAATATTCTAGGGTCCTCAACTGAGTCAAGAAATGTGATTTGTATGCGTCATTACCTAATAAGGTGTAATTGAAGCACCATCTAGTGGTGCGTCTGAAATGAGCAATAGGAAGTAACACTACATTATCAATAATTAATTGTTAGCCCTGCGACGAGTTGGCCACTGTCCAGGGTGTACCCTGCCTAAGGCCCAAAGTCACTGGGATAGGCTCCAGTCACCCGCGACCCCTAACGGGACCAAGCGGTAGAAAATGGATGGATGGATGGACTACATTATCAATTTTCTGGAAAAGCTGGAAAAAATAAAATCTATCATAGAAAACAAATCGTTTTCTATGATAGATTTTATTTTAGAGAAAAAGGTATAATCTTTTATCGTTGGGTTAAAATATCGCCATATGCCCATGAGTCCTAAACTCTTAGCCCAAGATTTCTCCTGCTCTCTAGAGGTGGTTGAACTAGATCGTTCATTTGCATGCCATACTGCCTTCATATCCGCTCCTTCCATGATTGCATATTCAGTTAATTCTAACATCTTTCATGTTAGCAAATCATAAAAATCCTTATCAAATGTGTTTGGGGCATAAACAGAGATGGGAGCCACCCTTCTCCCATACATTTCTAATCTGGCAATTGTTATTCTACCTACAGTGTCTGCCCATATGTCCAACACTTTAATTTTTAGATTGCATCTGGATACGATGGCTACTCTTTTGGTTTTTGTGTTAGCCAAAGAGGATACAATAGTGTGGTAGAACTTATTAGCGTCCACAATCAGGTGCGTCTCTAGTTGGAGAGCCAGGTCAATTCTTTGGCGACACAACAAAGTCAAGACACTGGTCTACTTATGAGGCGCCTTCAACCCATCACAGTTCCACATAAGAATAGATCATTCAACCGTTGACTCAAAGCAATCCCCAATAAGCTAAGTAGCATGACATTGCCAACAACCATTTCACTGAACTTGCATATGAGACCAAAATAATATGAAGAGATCCTTTTCTCAATAAACAATCCAAAACCCTGTGAGCGTTTCCCATAATGTGACAAAGACAAAGACATTTCCCCATGAGTGTCCCCCGGTAGCACAAACAAGATAGTGATGAAACAAAATATGAAGAAACTTAAACTATCTAAACAGTAAATATTACGGACATTCCTAAGTTGATCCATGACCTGATATGGATATGGGGCCGTAAAGATTAAATCAAAAATTAAATTAAATTTCAACCCAGTATTTAAAACTCACTGAGCTGTTGTTAACAGATAGACTATAATTAGATACATTTATCAAAGGCAGCAATGAGCTGACAGTATAAAACATGGATGTAGTGTCTGTGACGTCACCCATAGGTTTCTGAAAAGCCATTATGAAGCTCAAAGTGGGGGCGCCGGCCGTCGCCATCTTGGCAGTGTGTCACTCGGTCCCACTCCCAGATAACCAATAAAGGGGCAAAGAGGAGGAGCATGGGTGGAGTTGAGGTGCCTGCTCGCTGAAACATGCCCACCTAGCTCGAAGTTACCAAGCTAGCTAAGGCTAAGAAGCTAGGCTATAAGCTACTCTGTGTTGCTAGCTGGCTAACCCTGTGGTATGCTGTTGGCAGTCTACGGTTAGTACCCAGTCGTCGTCCCAGCTTACTCTTGAGGTATGTTAACCTGAAACTATACAACAAAACTTGAAATAATGATTTATCTGTTATTGAGATTATACTACACAAGATTTAAAATGCCTCAACATTAAATATATAATTATGGTCATTTGCAACACTAGATTTTGACAAGACTTAAAGAAATTTGGCCAGTGTTACCGTGAATTAGCATAATGTTTACTTAAGGCCAGGGTGTTTAATGCTTAACTTACTTATGTACTTAATACATGTCTAACGAACAATTTGAAGCAAATCAATTAACCTGAATTTAGATTTTCACATAACTTCAGTTGCGAGTCATTTATTTGGATGTCAGTTGATTATAATGTTACTTTTAAGTTAATGTTAATGTTAATAAGCTAACGTTAAGTTACCTACATGTGATTGTCATAATTATTATTGCCGCATTTTTTTTTTGCCTATTAAGGAATTATACCAAAAAAGAAATTAGAAAATCTGCAGTTCGATTCTCAGTGCGGATGCATCGGTGCATTACGGCTTACAGATAGATTGTAATTCCCCACACCACTATTTTGATTCTGATTTGTGTACTGCTACCGACAGTGCTGTGCGAGATATGTTGACTGACTGTTGAGAAAGAAAGGCAATTTTATATTTGTTACAAGATGTTTATTTCTTTCAGTCCTTGTTGTGGTCATGACCACCTGTGATGCCTCCACCACACCTGCTACACACAGCATAGTAGTACAAGTACCAGTCTTGGCTACTTGACTACAGACAGCTGATTTTACATTGTCTGTCTTCAAAGGACAACAACAACAAAAATATTTAAAGACTGTCATCTATATTTAAATGTATAAGTGTTGCTCCCTTGTTCCATTTTCTCCTACAGATGTGGCATAATAGTATTGTAAATATGAGAAACTTAGCCACCCTTTATAGTTTTATTTAACTTTATATTTTCATTATCTTAAGTATTTATTACACTAATTTATTTTCCTCCCATAATCACATTGTGGTTCATTGGTGAGAAAGCTGCAGAGACCTTGGGAAGCATCCTCAGCATGCTGGACGTCCGTGTCTGTTGGTTTGGCTGGGGTGGACTGTGGTGGAAAGGCCTTCTCTCTTTCTTTTCCCAGTCCCTGCGAGGAAGAGCAGCATCATCCACTGTGGCGGCAACGACATGGGGGAGGTCAGCAGCGTCAAGCTGGTCAGCATGATGGAGGACCTGCACCAGTTTCACCTCCAGCACCCTGGCATGAAGATCATGTTTTTGTTTGTGTCCCAAAAGGTGCCGGTGGAAGGCTGGTGCCAGTCCGGTTAAGCTCGTCAAGGCCAGGAAATTTGTCAACAGTGTTACGGCTACATTTGTTCGTAGCTTAAATGGTGTTATGATTGAGCACCCTCACCCTTAGACATGACAGGGCTATTTTTGAATGGAGTTCATTTCACACACAACAAAAATTATATGTTTTTAAGTACAGTAGCTAATTGCCTTAAGGACCACCTCCAAACGCAGTGACCTGCTTACAGTTGGCAGTGTCACTGCTTTTGAATTTGGCTTTTAGGACCCATTTTATTACAACTAAACATAGCCCTGACAGTCATGGATAATGGCTTTTTATGTTCATTATGGTTGTTAAAAAATAACATCTGTAGCCAAAACACTGTTACCGCTGCTGCTCTTCCTCATTCCTACAATCCCACCCTTTATCCCCTTTTCCCCCGACAACCCCATGGACTCTCCAGCTCTCTGGGCATAGCTGTTACCTCTTCCACAGGCCCAGTCTGTTGATGTTATTTTAATAAATGTGTTTGGTTTAAAATTAATAGTTTTAAATATTGTCCACCTTTTTGTGTTTTGTTCTTTTATTTAAAAAATACATGGTTGACATTTGAATAAATTATATTTATATTTGCACTCCTTTTGTCATTACTAATGACTGAAAATGATTCCCCCTTAGAGGTATAATTTTTTTGCGATGTTGCAAACTCTGAGAAGGTCTTCCTCAGGCAAATACCCAGGTACTGTGAGCCTTATATTGTGAGGCAAAAAGAAACAATCAGCTGCATCTGTGGCAAAAAGGTGCAGTCCATGAGCCATGTTATTTTCCTTTTGCCTCAGTATTGGCCTCACAATACCTGTACAATGCCCACAAGACCTTCTCAGAGATCACAAATGAATGACACCTCCTAGGGGGCTTCAGTATAATTTCTCAGTGAATGTTCCACATTTGTCTTAAAGAAATGTCCAAACAGAACCAGCACATAACATTATCTTTTCATTTTTTACTTTCTGCTAAGATCTATGCAAAATGTTAACCTATAAATACCATATTAATATTTTCATTAATAACTATTAAATCACCACTACTGTTTAGATCACCACTATATTTCCAATTAACATAGGAAACTGATGTATGACAGCTTTTAAGAATGTGCTTTGACTCTAAAGTATATTTAGTCTGATCCATTTTATATAACTAAAATTTACCACTATACAAGCAACAAGCAATTTAAAATCATATCTTGCATTCATGAAAATATCAATATTAAAGGTTGCAAATTTACAAGTTGTTTTGTACACAGTAATTATAATGATAGAACCTAGGGATAATAACCCAGTGTCATCATTTGGCAAAATCTTAATGTCTTGTGAAACAAGTGATGCCTTTGACCTCTTTACCGTGGAGTCACCGTCAAGCGTCTGTCATAACCCGGCCCACAGGCTATGAAAAAACAGGAATAAATACAAGTTATTTATTGTAATAAAGAAAATAAAATGAACTGTAACTTTGGATATGGATATGATATATGTTACATTTACCATATGGTAAGTTTAATGTTAACATTGCATAACGTTAGCTAACTAATGACGTGGACCTTTATTTTCCAACCTTACACAGACGCCATTTGTTCAAAAGTATTATCACCTTAAATTCTAACACCACTCTATTATGTTTTGACTTTGGTGCATGCAGGTTTAATAACTGTGGCTAACATACGCTCCCGTTAAGTTAGCATCGTTAGCACAGCTGGGCGTCGTGCTCGAAGGCTAACCCAAAACTAATTCATTAGCTGGCTAATTAGCTACCAAGCCATGTTTGGTGAGCGCAGACACCGATAGCTACTTATTATTGCTAACATATAAATAAAATACAAGAATTTCACTCACCGAAAAAACTGGAGCACAGACTTCTTGGACGGTCTGTTGGTACAATTAACCACACAGCAAGCCATATTATTCTTCAGATATTTTCATGAAAAAGTCTCCAAAAGGCGCAAACATGGCTGAGAGGTCAAGTTCAGCACCAGCACCTCCCATCTGTCACTCAAAGCGCCCACGCTCTTAATTATGCAGAACTTTAAGCCTTAATATAATTTAAACAGGTGAGTTATAAAAAAATTCACCCCCCCTCACAGTTATCATAAAGGTTGTTTTTTTTTGTACCAGGCTGTAAACATGTTTATTTCTGCGGTAAAGTTGGGCATTTTAACATGGTGGTCTATGGGGATTGTCTCCCTTTTGGAGATAGCCTCAAGTGGCCATTCGAAGAACTGCAGTTTTTGGCACTTTGGTTAGCGTCATTTTTCAGCCCCAGAGGTTACCGCTTGGCCATAATACATTCCAGCCCACATAGTTAAGTGAACAAACCAATAGGTTACTGTGGAAGTCCAAAGCATTTTGAACACAAGCTTTCTGTTATAAATTCATAGTCTCCAATCTTAGATTTCTCTTAAAGATCAGTGGCCTGCCCCTTTAAGTAAAAGCACAGAAGCATCTCCAGTAAGGTGTATGGATTAGGAATGCCCCGATCACGTTTTTTTGGCACCAATACCGATTGCTGATGGTCTCTGAGCCATATTGGCCACAGCTGATACAGATAATTTTTTGTTTTGTTATAGCAGTATTAAGTACTGGAATACCTTGAAAATAGCCCCTTTTTTAACATAGTGCTTAAAAGTATTTAACCTGTGTGAGGCTTCAGCCAACAGACTCTGGATATTTAGCTGAAGATGGCTGGCTGTCAAATAGTGTAATGACTCTTGCTATGACAGCTGTGTGAGGATGATTAATGTCTCAGTGAATTACTCCATTGGTAGACATTATAGCTGTCAAGTCATCGGTGATACTACATCTTCCAGTACGTAAATAACTTTATTTATACGCATGTAGAAAGGATTGGCATGTACTGAATTAAAGAACTGACTGATCCTGATCATCCTGAACAGGAACATAATAGTCACTGGAAAATTCTACTAAACTTCCAAAAGCCATAATGTTAAAGCAACGGCAGTCGAGTGTGAACTCTAGTAGATTACATGTAAATTAATGTAAGGTTCAGTGAGAGTCAAGGTCAAGCTTCATGCCACATTACAGCCCCTCATTCATTAGTAAAGAGCAGTGGGCTGGTGCCGTCAACAGCAGTTAATAATTTATCCACCTATGCAGCACTTAGAACTTTTTAAAAGGCCAGCATCAGCAGTCTCGTTGGACTTCAAATGCAGAAACAAGCCTCTGACGTCAATTAAAACTGATCAATACAATGAACTAGTGAAAATCAGTAGGAGAAGCCTGGTTCCTCTGATGCTGTTGTCTGCGAGGCATTAAACGTAGAGGAATAAAAACTAAGAGAGTTTGATTAAATTCCTGATGTCTTTGTTTTATTGCAGGTATTTGCAATTTTATCAATCTGACTTGAGTCACCTTTCTCATCCCCATTATTCCACATGTTTTTGCAGAAATAGCATATTAACATAAAAACAATAAATTCACATTGAGTTCAATGCTAAAGGGGAAAGTCGAGAGATTGTGGAGACTGACTTTAGAGTAAGGCTGGTTTAATTCTACAATTGTCAGCAAATCCCATGGAAAGACCAAAACCAACAATGTGTAAGTCAGTCTCTAAATACTTCCTGACTTCCCTACCCTGTCTATGGTACTCAGCCCCAAGCCCATTGGTTCCTTCTGAAGAGGAAAACTTGTAAAAACAGCTCATAAATATATAGTTTCATTTTTATAAAAGACTCAGTAATTTCCTAAAGCAGCTGGTCATTGTAGTTTATAGCAAACATTACTCAAAGAGGAGGAATTTGTGCTCTAGTAAGTATTTACAGTAGCCTGTTAATCAGACTGAACTTCCATTAAGTTTCACTTCATTCTTTTGAAAGCAGGGTTATTTTGTTTTGTCTTGCCTAACTAATCTGTTCCAAGTACCATATCCGTCCCACCAACATATATTTTCAGTTGCCACAATATGCCGATTTAAGTTAAGAGTTGTTATTTCTGTTAGTCAACTTACAACAAACTATAGCTGCGTCTCATCCACGCTTGTCGCCATTTTTATGGCAATCTTTCTGTTGCTTTTTTTATGATGTAGCTAGCTATGTAGGAAGATGACATCCTGGGAGACTCTCCAGGACCCAGTACAGCCTGCAAGACAAGAGTCATATGACCAACGGGGGTAGCCTAGCTAGCAGTACAGCTTGCGAGCTAATCTGCTTGCATGTTAATTGCCGAATGACCACTATGATGTTTATGATGAGTTTTTACTTTAAAGGGTATCATGTCATACTTTGTTACAGGTGTTGCTGGTCTTGCTACAGGTCTTTTCAGTTTGTTTCTCTCTTATAATCATTGTTTTTTTCATTTTTCAAGGACAGTGGTGCCACGTGCTTCTTTACTGATAACCCTTTTACAGTACAAGCAACAAGCTAGCAAGGGTATTAAACGTAGCCTACTGATGCCTTCAGCTGTGTCTGTACTAACTTGCTTGTTATAGCAAGTCCCTCAGAGTCTCCTTCTCCTCCCCAATCCTATTTCTGCCCTCTGATTGGTCAGTTGTTTCTCCAACCGTGAAAAGAGAGCACAACACTAGACCTATTTGAATCACTAATCACAAACTGGAGATAGGCAGTGATTCAGAGGTCTGGGACCAAAACATTAGCAGAAAAACCGTGCATGGGGAATTGAGTTAAAATAAAGTACAGTGTTCATGGTGATGAAGGAACATTTCCAGTGCAACAGCATGTTTTTCATAGTTTTTGCACAACAATGGAGCTCGGTTGCACAAAGGAATAAGATATTTCACAGATAATATTTGTTTTTAGGATAAGGTCATTGTAGGTTTTTGTCTGTACATGGGATTTATTGAAAAATATAGAATATCGCCAGCTACACTACTGAAAACATAACAGTGAAAGAAAAAGGCCACCCTTTTTTTTGTTTGCAGAGTTCCTCTTTTTGACCCTCTGCCCTGTGCTGTTCTCGCTGAAATCTGTGTGAAGTGTACTCAGCCATGTGAGAAAAAGAAGAACTGAAAACTGCATTTGATGACTCCCTCCCTGTGCCACCCAGCCGTCCTCTGACAACAAGAGGTCATGTCATTATCCCTATAGGATGGGAAGCAGCCAGACAAGCGCCCTAATCAGAACATGGATCCCTGGCTCAATCATCCCTGTCAGGGGCAATAATTACTCTACCGTCATCTTAATTAAACTTGGCCTGGTAATTAAGAGTCATTGTTTACCTTGCAGGGGCAGTATTGATATGCATGTCATCACTCACTATTCTTGGCTTTCATTGCCCTTCCTCTGCTTCAGGCTACAAGCCTGTCACTCTTCTCTTCTTTTATTGATGTTCTTTTCCTGTCAGAAAGGCACTGTGAGCTTGAGGGGAACCTCGACCAACACCCAATCATCCCACATTTGCTGACTGTCCCGGAATGGATGACAGTGGAACGCTTTAATGTGTGGAACACCTTCCCAGGAGGTAAGATCGTGGCGCAAAAGGAGTACAGAGGGAAGAAAAGGTCAATAGGGGTCAGTGATGGCGCAAATGAAAGGGGGGACATTGGGAGGGGTGCTGCAGAAAGGTTGAGTGGAGAGAGAGGTGTACAATTTACACACAAGTTACTAAATCCTGCTTTGAAATGAATGATCATTCTCACATGGCTATAAAAGCTGGCAATGCAGCGGAGTAGTGCTGTTATCCTTCACTGTGGCTGTAACATTTGGAGTGTTAGAGGACACTTTATGCTGTAAACATTAGTGCTAAACACATAAGCCAGAGCCTGGCCTGAGTTCAATAAGTTATTAGAATCTTCTAGATGCAGTGTGTGAAGTGTTTTAACTGACTACTTTAAGATCAACACTGTTTCGTAGAAATTACGTTTATCTTATTCTTCTTTCAGCTGCTCCCTGTAGGGGTCGCCGCAGCGGATAAATCTGTTTCCATTTTGCTGTGTTTACATCAGTGATGTTTGGTGCTCAAACTCAGTTAAAGTGGATGGACATTGTTCCCCAGATGTGGAGTTTTTATTGTTAAGATGTCAACCTATCTTGAATGCAGAAGTAAAAAGTAGAATGGGAGCCAGAGCCTTCAGTTATCAAGTTCCTCTTCTGTGGAATCAGGTTCGCCACATCTCCACATTTAAGAGTAGGCTTAAGACTTTCCTCTTTGATAAAGCTTATAGTTAGGGCTGGCTTTGGTGAGTCCTGAACCATCCCTTAGTTATGCTGCTAGTTGCTAGATGCTGTAGTTTTGTGCTTTCTCGTCTTTCTCCTTTCTTCTTCTGTCGCTTTCAGTAGGTATTTCTACCTTTGGAGCTGCAGAGACTGGATCTTTGGTTGTGGCCCATCTGCTGTCCCCAAGTTCCTGCTCAACAACTGCTACTACAGTTGTTGTTATTGGCTTTGTTACTATTATTATCATTATTATTCCTATGACTATCATTCCTATGATTATTACTTTATTAATATTGATGTTACCACTACCATTACATTATTGCTATTTAAAATTCTAGGTGGAATTTGCATTGTGCTTCCTCTCCCCACCCCCTTCTCTCTCTCTCTCTCTCTCTCTCTCTCTCTCTCTCTCTCAACCCAACACGGCAGTGGTGGAAGGCCCACCATTGAGTCTGGTTCTGCCCGAGGTTTCTGCCTGTTAAAAGGAAGTTTTTTCTTGCTACTGTCACCAAGTACTTGCTCATGGTGGGATTTGTTGGGTCTCTGTAAATATAACTAGTGCCAATATAGTGCCAATATAACTAGTGCAATATAGTGCCAATATAGTGCCAATTCAACAAAAGATAACTTTTGTTGAATTGGCACTATATAAATTAAATTGAATTGAATTATCTGCCCAGAGAATTCACCAATGTTTTTGTTGCTGCTGTTTAAATTCCTCCAGATGTGAATTTAAAAAATGCACTTAAAGAACTGTATGAGGTCATCAGCAGTCACATTACAAAACAACATGGTGTTTTTATTGTAGCTGGTGATTTTAATCAAACAGGCCTCAGAACTATTTTACCTAAATTCCACCAGCATGTCCACATGAACAAATACACTGGACCATGTGTACACAGACATTTCTGGAAGCTACAAAGCCCTCCCTCGCCCCCATTTTGGTCAATCAGACCATATTTGGCTGCATCTCCTGCCTACTTAACACCCAGCTGATAAAAAGGGTCAAACCATCAATAAAAACAGTTAAAGTGTGGACAGATGAAGCTACAGCAGCTCTACAGGACTGTTGCACAGGCTGGCTCATGTTCAGAGATGCCGCCACCCAGGAGAACCACATCAACCTTAAGGAATATACATCATCATTGACTAAAATCATTCCCCAACCAGAAAGCCTGGATGAATGAAGAGGTGAGGGCTCTACTCAGAGCCAAAAAAGTTGCCTTTTGGTCAGGAGACAAGGAAGCTTACAACACCGCCAGAGTAAGACTGAAAGCTGGCATCAAGGAGGCAAAGTTGAGACATCAGGAGAGACTGGAGAGAGACCTCAACACCAACAACACCAAAGATATGTGGCAGGCATTCAAAAACATCACAGGCTACAAAAGCAGGAGCACCCCCATTATGTGTGAGGCCACATTACCCAATGAGCTCAACACATTTTATGTTTCTTTTGATCTCCCCAACAAAGAGTCAGCTGTAAAGTCTACTCCGCCTCTAGAAGACCGGCCATTGTCAGTATCCACAGCAGATGTGAGAAGAATCCTGCTGAGAGTGAATATGATTAAGGCTGCTGGGCCTAATAACATCCCTGGCCATCAGCTAGTTGATGTTATTATTGACATTTATAACATATCACTGTCACAGGAGATTGTTCCCACCAGCCACCATCGTCCCTGTACCTAAAAAGTCTACAGTGTCTATTATAAATGACTACCGCCCTGTGGCTCTCACCCCCATTCTGATTAAGTGCTTTGAGAAACCGGTTCTCCAGTACATAAAAAACAACATCCCAGCCATCCTGAACCCTCACCAGTTTGCTTTCAGAACCAACAGATCCAGAAAGAATGCCATCTCCACTGCCTTCCACTCAGTCTTCACACAGCTTTAGAACAACAACACCTACATCAGAATGTTGTTTGTTGATTTCAGCTCAGCATTCAGCACAATCTCCCCTATGAAACTGATTGGAAAACTTAGCACTCTGGGCTTGAGTACCACTCTCTGTAACTGGATATTGGACTTCCTTACAAACAGACCCCAGACGGTTCGGATTGGCAGTCACACCTCCTCCACTCTAGTGCTCAACACTGGAGCTGAGCTGTATGCTGAGCCCCCTCTTTATCACACTGTACACCCATGATTGCGGCCCCCAACACAGAGACAACTCTGTTGTGAAATTTGCGGATGGCACCACCATCATTGACCGGATTACAAACAACGATGAGAATTCATATCACAAGGAATTCACCAATCTTACAGAGTGGTGAACAGAGGACAACCTACTGCTCAATGTCAGCAAAACCAAGGAGCTGATCATTGATTTTAGGAAAAAGGAGGCAGACACACACCTCTGTCTACATCAGTGGAGCTGAGGTGGAGCAGGTGCATAGTTTTAGGTTCCTGGGGATCAGCATCACAGAGAACCTGATATGGACCTCTCACATCTCCACCCTGGTCAAGAAAGCCTAGAAACAGCTGTATTTCTTAAGGAAACTTAATAAGGCAAAATTCCTGTGCCAAGTTCTCGTTATCTTTTACAGAGGAGCAATAGAAAGCATCCTGACTGGAAACATCACAAACTGGCATGGTATTTGCACGGCCCAGGACCACAGAGCTCTGCAGCGGGTGATTAAAACCGCTCAGAAGATCATTGGTACCAACCATCCCAGTATCAGTGATATAGGTGAGGTGCCTGCGCAGAGCCCAAAGGATAATTAAGGACAGTACCAAGCCCAGCCTCAGCCTGTTCACCCTGCTGCCGTCTTGCAAGAAATACAGAAGTATCCACTGTTGTACCACCAGACAACAGAGCTTCTTCCCTCAGGCTGTGAGACTCCTAAATTCATCCTCAGCACTCCATCATGTATGTTTTCATTTCTATGACATAATTTCTATGTCTTATTATTTATTCACTGATCTACTGTATATCTTTTTTTAGTAGCATAAAGGGAACTACAAAACAAAATTATTGTATTATTTATTTTAGTTATACAACCCTGTGTTGTAAAATTATCAATAGATCTATATGTATGTTGTATCACTACAGATGGTGTTTCTCAGAAACAGACCACAGGCTGTTGGAAAAGGCACACTCACATCATCAGTCTTCATCACCAACACCGGAGCTACTCAGGGCTGTATCCTTAATCCCTTCCTTTACATCCTGTACACAAATGACTGTACTAGCCCTTGACCCATCACCATATACTTCAAATACTCTGATGACACACTTCATAAGAGAAGTTATGTCATTGCACTTTTCCTATTGAGCAGGTCTAGACAGTACTCTTTATAATATTATTTACACAGACCCAACAAATCTCACCAGGCAGAAACCTTGGACAAAAACAGACTGAATGGTGGGCGGCCATCCGCCGCTGCCATGTTAGATTTTGAGAGAGAGAGAGAGAGAGAGAGAGAGAGAGAGAGAAGGGGTGGGAGAGAGGGAAGCAAAAATGTAAATACCACCTAGAATTTTAAAATAGTAATAATGTAATGGTAGTGGTAATATTAATGTTAATAAATTAATAATAATAGGAATGACAGTCATAGGAATAATAATGACAGTAATAGTGACAGAGCCAATAACAACTGTAGTAGCAGTTGTCGAGCAGGAGCAAGTGGCCCACAACCACAGATCCAGTCTCTGCAGCTCCGGAGGTAGAAATACCTGCTGAAAGCGACAGAAGGAAAGAGGAGAGAAACGAGAAAGCACAAAACTATGGGAGAGAGAAGATGTTGAGTTAGTAACATGCAGTAATTGTCACAGACACACCAGGCTCCCCTTCACTTCGCACTCCAGGCTCCCCTTCACATCGCACTCCCTCTCCTGAATACTAATGCCAATCACCTGTCACCTATCACACACCTGCACGTAATCAGCCACTCTACTCCCCTATATAACCCAGCTCCTCACCACAGTCTGTGTCCGGTCTCGTTTATGACAAAGGATAGAACGCTAGTTCCCCTGAATCATTGAACAACTTGGACTCACTTCTCCTGAACAAACTCTATTCCCAGCTACCAGTACCCAGTACCTCTTCCCTGGCTCCTTTGTGCTCCTGTCCTCCGTGTGTGTCACTCCAGCTCCAGTCCCCGTGTATCTCCTGTCCTCCGTGAGTTATCCACTCCAGCTCCGGGTCCCGTGTGTGCCACTCGGCTTCCGTGTATATCACTCCAGCTCCAGTCCCTGTGTATCTCCAGTCCTCCGTGAGTTACCCACTCCAGCTCCTGGTCCCGTGTGTCTCTCGTCTTCCGTGGGTGTCGCTCCAGTCTCCCGGTTCGTGTAAACCATCTCCTCAGAGCTTCCCCACTCTTCTCCAGAGCTCCGCCATCTCCATACTAAGGACAGTAGTCTTCCCACCATTCTCTATCTACGCTCTTGGTGTTTCAATAAAATCTATCATTATCTTCCTTGTGTCTCCGGCCAGTTCTGTCCGTAACAGAAGACCGGACCCCTCTAGGAGTCAGCATGAGCGCCACGGAGCCGCTCCAGGAGTTGGTGGACCTCCTGCGCCGTGGCCTCAGCGCTCCGCCACCAACCACCTCCTCTGCTACTGCTTCCGCTCCGGACACACCAGCAGTTCCGCCCTGCACTAGTCCCATGGCCAAACCAGCGCCCTTCTCTGGCTCGGCGGGGGATTGCAACGGTTTCATTCTTCAATGCTCCTTGGTCCTGGAGATGCAATCCTCCCTGTATCCCACTAAGCGCTCAAAAGTGGCTTTTGTGATCTCCCAGTTGCAGGGACGAGCGCTTCAGTGGGCAGAATCAATCTGGTCGTAAAACGGACCCGTGACCCAATCCCTGGCGAGTTTCCTGGAACACTTCCGCGAGGTGTTCGGACGGCCTGCCGGGGACTCTTCAGCTGGCGAGAAGCTTTATCAGCTAAAGCAGGGCCAGCGTACAGTCCAGGAGTAGAGTTCCGAACCCTCGCGGCAGCCAGTGGATGGAACGAACAGTCTCTCATCACCACCTTCCGCCAGGGGTTGGAGCCACGGGTGAGGTTGCTCGCTGCATACGAGGACACCATCGGCCTCGAACGGTTTATTCAACTCGCCATTCGTGTGGCAACTCGTATGCAGACGTGTTTGTTAGAACACCAGGACCAGCATTCAGCTACGTCCACTACCCGTCAATCAGAGAGGCGCCGCTCTCCAGAACCAGACCTGGAACCCATGCAGCTGGACACCAACCGGCTTTCGCCGGCAGAGCGGCAGAGACGGCTGACCCTGAGACTATGTATGTACTGTGGAAATCCCGGACACATTAAGGCAAACTGCCCAGTACGACCACCACGTCATATGGTGAGTGTCATGTTCCCCAGTATTCCCTGCAGTAGACCTTTGGAAACTGAAATATTAATATTCACACCTAACCTGTCCCTTCTTGTCCAAGCCCTCATTGTCTCAGGGTCGGCCGGCAATTTCATCTCCGGCTCCCTCTGCCGCCAGCTCAACCTCAAGACCACATTAACACCTACCAGTTACCAGGTTCACGACGTGACCGGGAAGTCAATCACCCGGAGCGGCATGCAACGAGCGGCTGGACCCGTGAGCCTTCGGGTTGGTGTCTTGCATGAGGAACAAATCCCACTACTGGTTCTGGAGGGCTCCACCGTGGAGGTGATCTTAGGGCGACCCTGGTTGGAGCAGCATAACCCCATCATCTCATGGTCTACTGGTGAGGTACTACGGTGGGGTGATTCCTGTTATCCTGGATGTTTTCCACATCGGCCACGACCCTCCACATCCGGCTCTCAGGAACTCTCGGTCTTCTCCACATTGATAGAAAGCCCCAAGGAGAAACAATCTATGGAAATACCTCCGTGTTATGCTGCTTACCAGGATGTCTTTTGCCCTAAGAGAGCCTCCCAATTACCTCCGCATCGGCCATGGGACTGTGCCATAGATCTCATTCCGGGTGAACCAGTGCCTAGAGGAAGGATCTATTCACTATCCATACAGAAAGCCATGGGTGAGTACATTGAGGAAGCCCTAGCTCAGGGTTATATTCGACCTTCCACTTTGCCAGCTGCTTCTAGCTTCTTTTTTGTGGCTAAAAAGGACGGAGGCTTGAGGCCTTGCGTGGACTATAGGGGACTCAATCGAATAACCGTCAAGTTCCGGTACCCACTTCCTCTCGTCCCAGCAGCGTTGGAACAACTACGTGGAGCCACTGTCAATACCAAGTTGGACCTTCGCAGCGCCTACAATCTCATCCGTATACGAGAGGGGGATGAATGGAAGACCGCCTTTGTCACACCCACCAGTCACTATGAATATCTGGTAATGCTGTATGGTTTAGCTAATGCCCCCTCCGTGTTTCAGGATTTCATTCATGAGGTTCTCCGGGATTTTCTCCATAAATTTGTAATAGTGTATATCGACGACATCCTGATCTACTCCCAGAATCTAACAGACCACTACCAACACGTTGCGAAGGTCCTAGAACGCCTGAGAGACCATCATCTCTTCCTCAAGGCCGAGAAATGTGAGTTTCACCAGTCCTCAGTGCAGTTCCTTGGATACATCATCAGTGGCAGTGGTATCCAGATGGACGAGGGGAAAGTGGAGGCTATCCGGAGCTGGCCCACACCCACGACGGTGAAGGAACTACAACGCTTTCTGGGGTTCGCGAACTTCTACCGTCGGTTCATTAAGGATTATAGCACCATCGTCCACCCTCTGACTAATCTCCTCCGGAATAAGCCCAAGTCTCTGTCCTGGCCACCAGCAGCTCAAGAGGCGTTTGATCACCTCAAAAGGACCTTCACCCATGCACCGCTCCTGGCCCATCCAGATCCTGATAAACCCTTTACGGTGGAAGTGGACGCCTCTACAACAGGGGTTGGAGCGGTGCTGTCGCAATCTCAGGGAACTCCTGCCAAACTTCACCCATGTGCTTTCTACTCCCGAAAACTCAGCCCGGCGGAGAAAAACTACGACATCGGTGACCGGGAATTGCTGGCGGTTAAGTTGGCATTGGAGGAGTGGAGGCATTGGCTGGAGGGTGCCCAGCATCCCTTCTTAGTGTTAACCGACCACAAGAACCTCGAATACCTCAAGAAAGCTAAACGACTAAATCCCCGTCAGGCACTTTGGGCTCTGTTTTTCTCCCGCTTTCAATTTAACATATCTTACCGACCCGGCTCCAAGAATTCCAAGGCAGATGCCCTATCCCGGCTTCATGCTCCTGAAGTCATTCCTGAAAGACCCGAAACCATCCTTCCCCAACAGGTGTTTGTAAACCCCATTCAATGGTCGGAAGATTCGGTGCCTTCCTCCAATGCCTCCACCAATATTCCGCCGGGCTGTCCTCCTGATCGGCAGTATGTCCCCAGATTCCGACGCACTCAACTCATTCACTCCTCTCACACCTCTCTGGGCACTGGTCACCCTGGGGCCAATGAAACCCTCTCACTGCTACGAGAACGCTTCTGGTGGCCGAGTATGGCAAAGGACGTGAGGAGGTACGTACAGGGGTGTCGAGATTGTGCCATGTCTAAGTCTCCTCGTCATCTTCCCACAGGCAAACTGTGTCCCCTGCCGACGCCCAATCGACCCTGGTCACAAATAGGAGTGGATTTCATCACAGATCTTCCACCATCTGACCAGCATACCTGCGTCTTCGTGATTGTGGATCGGTTTTCCAAGTCCTGCCGCCTGATACCACTACGGGGACTTCCAACAGCCATGGAGACTGCAGAATGTCTTTTCAACCACGTCTTCATTTATTATGGCATTCCGGAGGACATCATCTCCGACTGAGGTCCACAGTTCATCTCCCGAGTCTGGAGGTCCTTCTTCTCCCTCCTAGGTGTGACCGTCAGCCTCTCCTCTGGCTACCATCCTCAAAGTAATGGCCAGACGGAGAGGAAGATCCAGGAGATTGGGCGCTTCTTACGTACCTTCTGCCACGACCACCAGGACTCTTGGAACCAGTTCCTGGGCTGGGCCGAGTACGCCCAAAATTCGCTATATAATAAGGAAATGCAATAGTAACAAATGCATGCACTAGTTTTTCGGCATCATTTTGAGTCAGGATGTGCCTGATTTTTGCAATGTTGCATAGGTGAAAGAAGACAGTCCTTGAAGTTTGTTTAATGTGGGAGTTAAAGGATAAATCCTGATCAAAGATAACTCCGAGGTTCCTAAGGGTGGTGCTAGAGGCCAGGTCAATGCCATCCAGAGCAACTATGTCTTTAGATAATGTGTCTCGGAGGTGTTTGGGGCCAAGTACAATAACTTCAGTTTTTCAAAGTTTAACATCAGAAAATTGCAGGTCATCCAGGTTTTTATGTACTTAAGGCATACTTGAAGTTTATTGGGTATCTTCTGCATAAGAATGAAAGTTTATGGAGTGTTTCCTAATAATATTGCCAAAGGGAAGCATACTGTATATATGGTGACTAGAATCGGTCTAAGCACAGAACCTTGTGGAACCCTGTGACTAACTTTGGCATGCACGGAGGACTTACCTTTAACATGTACAAATTGAGATCAATCTGATAGATAGGATTTAAACCAGCTTAGTGCGCTTCCTTAAATGCCAATTGAATGTTCCAGTCTCTGTAATAGGATGTGATGGTCAATAGTGTCGAATGCAGCAATAAGATCAGAGACAAGTCCATTATCTGATGCAATTAAAAGGTCATTTGTAATTTTTACCAGTGCTGTCTCTGTGCTATGATGCACTCTAAATCCTGACTAAAAATCCTCAAATAAACTATTGTTATTTAGAAAGTCACACAACTGATTGGCGACAATAGGCCTCATTACCGGGCCATCTTGGAAACAAAAGAAGGTCAATTTCAGGTGAAACTAGGCAGGGTAAACAGCAGACACTCAGGAAGGAGTCTTCCTGAGCGCAGGGCTTAAGCAACACAGAGTAGCTTACATTTCTGAGTTCTCAGACCATTTTCACAATTGAGAATGACTTCTGGATGGGAGCTGAAAAGTATTGATTCTGAAAACAGTGTCCAGATGACTACGACTGAAACCTTTTCTACGATGGAACACTCCTGGACGAATGAGGGACTACACCGTCTTGTTTTGAAGAATGATTGGCAACTACTTTCTCGAGGATCTTAGAGAGAAAGCGAAGGTTAGATATACATGTAGGTCTATAGTTGGCTGAAACCCCTGTATCAAGAGTGGGCTTTTTAAGACTAGGTTTAATTACAGCTAGTTTAAAGGACTGTGGTACATAGCCTGTTAATAAAGACAGATTGATCATATCTAGTAAAGAAGTCCTAAGGGTAAAACTCTTCTTTAAGCAGCCTCGTTGGAATGGGGTCTAAGAGACAGGTTGAGAGCTGAAAAGAAACCTGGGGTTGTTTTTATTTTCCTCTATTAATGAGGAGTAGTAGGCTGCTCTGGCATTACAGAGGGCTTATTACTATTATTTATTACATAATTAGTGACATTGTATTTTATACTGTACTTCACCATCTACCAGTAAACCCACTTGGTACTCGACACTTAGTTTATCTTATACTTATACCAACATGATACTTAATTTATTTCTGACCTGTTTATAGTGTATAATATCGTTTTCTCCTGTGTGCACTGACGTAAAGGCGAGCTACTGTAACAAAGAGTTTCCCTACGGGGATCAATAAAGTATTTCTGATTCTGATTCTGATCTGATTTTCTATTTTTTTAAGACTATCTTGCCAGACTAAACGAGATTCTTCCAGGTTGTAGGAACGTCTTTTCCTTTCAAGTTTTCGTGATGTTTGCTTTAATTTGCAGGTTTGGGGGTTATACCATGGGACTAACCTTTTTTGTTTTATTATCCTCTTTTTTAGAGGGGCGATAGAATTGAGTGTCGTTTGCAGTGAGCCTGCAGCACTATCAACGAGATGATCAATTTGGGAGGGGCTGAAATTAGTATAGGAGTCCTCTGTCATATTAAGACATAGCATTGAATTAAATTCAGATGGGATCGCTTCCTTAAATTTACAATGGCACACTCACACATTACCTGCAGCTAAACATGGACAAAACAAAAGAACTGGTCGTTAGCACATCAAACACACCCCACACTGGACTGAACCCCACCACCATCCATGGCAAGACAGTTGAACAGGTGAGCAGTTTCAAATATCTTGGACTCATTAATTGTTACGGACAGAACAGACCGGAGACACAGTGAAGATACAGATATGGTTTATTGACACACGAGGAGTATGAATAGGAGAAGGGGAAAGTGATACCGTCCTTTTACTGAAGGTAGAGTAGTTCTGGGGTAACTGAGTTGCACACAGGAGAGTCAAGTCACCCGGGACTGGGAACAGGAGCGGCCCACACAGGAGACTGGAGACACACGAGACCTGGAGCTGGAGTGACACACTCGGGAGATTGGAGACACACGGAACTGGGAGCTGAAGCGATACTCTCTGGAGACTGGAGACACACGGAACCGGGAGTGACACACTCTGGAGACTGGAGAATACAGGAGCTGGGAACGAGGTTCGGGATACTATCAGGTAAGACGTTAGTTCGTAGAGGAGTCTGATGCGTAGTGAATGCAGGAGAACGAGTTCTGTCCTTGCTTCTAACGAGACCGGACACAGACTGTGGTGAGGAGTTGGGATTTATAGAGGAGTAGAGTGACTGATTGGATGCAGGTGTGTATTAGGTGACAGGTGATGGGAATCAGTACTCAGGTGAGGGAGTGCAGGGTGCAGTGGAGCCTGGCGTGTCTGTGACATTAATGACAATAATCTCACTTTTGATCATCACATCACGATGCAAAAACGATCCCAGCAAAGACTCCATGTCATAGGCAAACTCAGAGCACTATCTGTTGCCCTCTACCTCCTGTTGCTGCTTTACAAAAACAAAATTCAACCAGTCCTGCTTTACTGCTCCACCTCCTGCTTCTTTACCATGTTAAAGCCACTTATGTTAGAATAAGTGGCTGCACCTGTGCCTGATGAGGAATGGAGGGACGGACTACGAAGTGTTGAAAAGGAGAGAGTTGAAGTGGATACACTGTTCTGGGGAGCGGCGCTTGGTGCGGACGGCCAAGCCCAGCAGAGCACTCTTTGCTTGGGGCGGGTGCCGTTCGTATGCCGGTTAGGGCTTCTGGCGGTGAAAACAGGTAGCTAGGCTGTAGAGCAAGGTTCCTAAATTAGGTATGGTTAGATTAGTAGTATTAGGACGTGTGACAGGCCCAGCTTATTCTACTTGTGTGTGTGCTTTGTCAGTAACTGTGTCTATCCATGTTGTCTTTTGAGGTGCCAGAGAGCTGATTGCAGTATCCAACCAGATCTGGAGTACCTGGGCCCAGTGCTCTACAGGATATAAAAGTCCCAGTTTCCAGCATTGCTCGCTCTCTTCCCTGTCAGTGCCTGCATCCTATTGCTTTGCTTAGCATTTTGTTTTACTTTTGCTCCAAAACACCTTATCATACACTATCCACACACATCCACATGAACACTACTGACTACTAACACACCTCATATCTAAAGTTACAGTTCATTTTATTTTCTTTATTACAATAAATAACTTGTTAGTTAGCCTATGGGCCGGGTTATGACAGACGCTTGAGGAAAGTTACAACACCTAGGCCAATGTGATGTGTACTCCACGGTAAAGACGTTGAAGGCATCACTTGTTTCACAAGACATTAAGATTTTGCCAAATGATGACACTGGGTTATTATCCCTAGGTTCTATCATTATAATTACTGTTACACATCTTTTCATTTATTTCAAGTGTACTTAAGTCATACAAAACAACTCGTTATTTGCAACCTTTAATATTGATATTTTCATGAATGCAGGATATGATTATAAATTGTTAAACTGCACAAAACTTTGCTTGTGTAGTGGTACATTTTAGTTATATAAAATGGATCAGACTAAATATACTTTAGAGTAAAAGCACATTCTTAAAAGCTGTCATTCATCAGTTTCCTATGTTAATTGGAAATATAGTGGTGATCTAAACAAAATAATAGTCAATAGTTATAAATGAAAATATTAATATGGTATTTAAAGGTTAACATTTTGCATAGATCTTAGCAGGTTTTGTTTGGACATTTCTTTAAGACAAATGTGAACCATTCACTGAGAAACTATACTCTTGTGAAAACAATTATCTGCACACTGAATAGTTTTGAACCCCCCCCCCTATGAGTTGTCATTCATTTGCGATCTCTGAGAAGGTCTTGTGGGTATTGCACAGGTATTGTGAGGCCAGTATTGTATGGTGAGGAAAACGAAAAAAAACATGGCTGATCGAATGCACAGATCAGCTAGTTATTGTCATAGTTAGCCACTATGCCCCCTGATCCTTTTGTGCTCTTCTGTATCTGCCTTCCCCTGTGTTTCCTGGCGGTCCCCTGTCCATCTTGTTTGTGTATGTGTGTGTGTGTATGTGTCTGGCTTCTGGGCTGGTTTCCAGATCTCCCGGCTGCTATTGATTACCGGCACACCTGATCATCATCATCATCATCAACCACCACAGTTATCTACCGGGCTCATCCACACTTCCAGCGCCAGATCGTCTTTGTACCCAGTACACGCTATACGTAACGGCTCATGTAAGAAACCTTTTTTGAAGTTTACCTGTACTTACTTTATGGTAACCTTGTCTGTCTCCGTCATAGACCTCTGTGCTGCCGGTGATCACTTCCTTGTTCCACGGCCATCGGACTCTAGTCCCAGTCTCATCGTGTCTTCACCTGATCATCCCAGCTTTCAACAACGCCAGCCAGCCCAGAACCCGCTTCCCCGGTCTCCGCTCAAAGCACCATCCTCCAGCCTCCGTCCAGTCCGGTCGAGCTCTCCGTACAACAACGCACTTCGCCAGACACGCCGCTGTCTCCTGATCCATCTGCACAATAAAACTGTTCAGACCTTGATCTGCTCTGTCCGTGTGTCCTGCTTTTGGGTGCCAAGTTTGTTCCACATAACAGTTGCCTCACTATATAAGGCAAGGCAAGTTTATTTGTATACACATTTCAACAACAAGCCAATTCAAAGTGCTTAAAACATAAAAGCAACATAGGGCAATTTAAAAGACATTTTAAAAACACTTAAAAAGTGGCTGTTACAATAAGCAAGGCATGAGGAGATAAAAGCATGTACAACAGTTTCTGCATCACTAAGATTTAAAATAGATCATATTTTTGCAATATTTCTGAGGTGATAAAAACACAATTGGACAAGCTTAGTGATATGTTGCTCAAAACATAAATTGCTATCAAACTGGACACCAAGATTTCTTGCAACAGGTTTGATATGTTGTGACAGGTAGCCAGTAGATGGCAGTATATGTTTAGTGATATGTTGTGGCCCAACCGGTTTAATTGAGTTGAGCTGTAGAAAATGTATCGACATCCAATTTTTTTTATGTCAGACAGGCAGTTCTGCAGAGAACTCAACGTACTAAGGTCAGTGGGCTTGACAGGGAGGCACAACTGTGTGTCATCTGCATAACAATGAAAAGAAATAACATGTCTGCGGATGACATCACCCAAGGGGAGCATATATAAGGAGAACAGTATTGGTCCCAGAATTTAACCTTGTGGCACAAGTTTATATGGGAAAGGGATGACGTGTAGTTATTAATGGTGACAGAATTTCCAATTGGACAAATAAGATGAGAACCAGTCAAGTGCAGTGCCAGATATGCCCACAGAGTGCCTCAGTCTATCTAAAAGAATGCCATGATCAATTGTGTCAAAGGCAGCACAAGAACTGAACGCATGCCTACGTCGGCATTCATTAAAAGGTCATTAGTGACTTTTGTCTGTCTCAGTGCTGTGGTACTGATGAAAGCTAGATTGGAACTTTTCAAAGGTATTATTGTTTTCTACAGCAGCAAGAAGCTGCTTAAGTTTTTCAAAAATCTTCTAAATAAAAGGCAATTTGAAGAGATTAGTTATCCAGGAGGATAGGATCAAGCCCAGGTTTTTTTTAGGACAGGCTGGACACAAGCAGTTTTAAAGAAATCTGGGATGCAGCCAGTAGACAGTGAGCTGTTAAAAATAATTGGCAAATGGGGCACAATACAATCCATAATTTCCAATAAAAACCTAGTTGGGAATTTGTCCAGATGGCTGGAGGATATTCTCATAAGAGACATGATGTCTGTGAGTTCAGGCAGAGTAACAGCAGAAAAATTGCTCAAAGAATCCCTGAGTGGGTGATCCACATCTAAAAAGGCAGGATTGGGGGTGATACCAGATCTTATTAACTCCACCTTTCCAGCAAAGTGAAAAACTTTTCACAATCAGCAGAGGCACAAGGAGAGGCTGGGTTAACTAACTGATCCAGAGTCTTAAATAGGAATCTGGGTTTGTGCTGCTGGGCAGAAATAAGTGCAGAGACATGGCATGTTCTTGCATCTTTCATGGCCACAGTCCACAAAGTGGACCTGGAGACCAGATTTCTTCCATCTGCGTTCTGCTCTTCTGCATTTCCTTTTACAGCTTCGAATACTGTCATTTACATGGCTGTTTTCTAGTCCTTGAGTTTGGCCTATTTTTCAGAGGAGCTATGAGATTTAAGGTTGAAGAACACAGGTAATTAAAAGAATCAACCATATTGTTGATGTTGGAGGAATCAGGAAACACACTGCCAGGAGAATTGAACAGTGTACAGAATTTTGAGGCACTATGCTCATTAAGGACGCGTGTGTGTAGCGGGATAATTCAGTACTAGCAGCCTGTAATTCACAGTTAAAAACAATGCATAGGTGATCAGATACAAACATGTCCCTGATTTCCACAGATGGTATTCTCAGACCCAGACTAAATACTAGGTCTAAAGTGTGGTCACAGGAATGAGTTTGGCCAGACACATGTTGTTGAAAGTTAAAAGAGTTAGTGATGTTTAAAAAAATCAGCAGCAAGGGCATTAGAAGAGTCATCAACATGAATATTAAAATCACCACAAAATTACCACAGGAATTTTAAAAGTAGCGTTAGAGGGATCCAGGCTCCAAATAGCAGCACTATGATCCACAAAAGGGAGTTAGTGGCAGCAGAGGGTGCACGGCTGTTTATGGTGGGCAGAGAAGAGAAAGAAGAACAGCGAGGGGAAACAGGTGATGTAAATAGTCAACTACGTGAGGAGGACAGCACAGTGTGCTGCAGGTTAGCCGCCAGCATGCGACTACCTGACTTGTTTGGGTGAAAACTGTCTCGTGCAAACAAGGAAAAACGAGAATAATTAATCATTATTTGATTTAATAAAAGGCAGCGGCAAACAGAAAAGTCTTCAGCCTTGATTTAAAAGAAATAAGAGTTGCAGCAGACCTGCCGTTTTCTGGGAGTTTGTTACAGATAAATGGTGCATAAAATCTAAATGCTGCTTTTCCATGTTTAGTGTTGACTCTGGGGACAGAAAGCAGACCTGTCCCAGACGACCTGAGAGGTCTGGATGGTTCATAACATAGCAGAAGATCAGAAATTTACTTTGGCCATAAACCATTGAGTGCTTTATAAACCAACCGTAGTATTTTGAAATCAATTCTTTGACAGACAGGAAGCCAGTGTAAAGACCTCAGAACTAGAATGATATGATCCACTTTCTTGGTTTTAGTGAGGATGCGAGCAGCAGCGTTCTGTATCAGCTTCAGCTGTCTGATCGATTTTTTTTAGAGAGACCTGTAAAGACACCGTTACAGTAGTAGAGTCGACTGAAGATAAATGCATGGACAAGTTTTTCCAAATCCTGCTGAGACATAAGTCCTTTAATCCTGGATATATTTTTAAGGTGGTAGTAGGCTGACTTTGTAATTGTCTTAACGTGGCTATTGAAATTCAGGTCTGAGTGCATGACTACACCAAGATTTCTGGCTTGGTTTGTGGTTTTTAACATTACTGATTGAAGCTAAGCACTGACTTTTAATCATTCCTCCTTGGCTTCAAAAACAATTACATCAGTTTTATCATTATTTAACTGTAGAAAATTCTGGCACATCCAATCATTGATTTGTTTAATACTTACTTAGCGCTTGTACTGAACCATAGTCCCCAGGTGACATAGTTATGTAAATTTGTGTGTTGTCTGCATAATTATGGTAACATATTTAGTTGTTTTCCATAATCTGAGCCAATGATAAACTGAAGAGGCCCCAGAATGGAGCCTTGGGGAACCACACGTAATTTTTGTCTGCTCAGATGTGTAATTACCTATAGACACAAAGTAGTCCCTGTCCTTTAAGTAGGATTCAAACCAGTTTAAAACTGTGCCTGAAAGTCCCACCCAGTTTCCCAGTCAGTCTAGTAATATGTTGTGGTCGACCGTGTCGAATGCAGCACTGAGATCCAAAAATACCAAGACTGAAATTCTGCCACTGTCTGTAAGCCTCACAAGTTTGCAACGTTGCAAATAAATGATACCTCCTGGGGAGATTCATAACTACTCAGTGTGCAGGTAAATAAGATTAAAATGTGAAATCTAACATTTTTAGTCAGTAGTAAAGACAAAAGGAGTGTAAATATAAATATAATTTATTCAAATGTGAACCATGTTTTTTTTAAATAAAAAGACATAAAACACAAAAAGGTGGACGATATTAAAAACTATAACTTTTATTAAAATAAGATCAACAGACTGGGCCTCTGCAAGAGGTAACAGCTATGCCTAGAGAGCTACAGAGTCCATGGGGTGGTAGGGGGAAAAGTTTTAGGTTTCTGGGAATCAGCAGAGAACCTGTCATGGACATCACACATCTCCACGCTGTTAAGGAAAGCTCAGAAATGACTGTATTCTTTTAGGAAACATAAGAAGGCAAAATGCCCATGCCAAGTTCTTGTTAACTTTTACAGAGGAGCAATAGAAAGCATCCTGCCTGGAAACATTACAAACAAACAACAAATGGGATGTGCACGGCCCAGGACCGGAGGGCTCTGCAGCAGGTGATGAAAACTGCCCAGAACATTATTGGTACCCATCAACCGAGCATCAGTGATATCGGAGAGGTGAGGTGCCTGTGCAGAGCCCAAAAGATACTAAAAAACATTACCCACCCCAGCCACAGCCTTTTCACCCTGCTGCTGTCTGGCAAGCAATACAGAAGTATCCGCTGACTGTACAGCCAGACTACAGAACAACTTGTTTCCTCAAGCTGTGAGACTCCTCAACTCCACCATCCCATAAATTTTACCATAAATGACATGGAACTTTCTGTTATGCTGGTTTTACACATTACCATACCACTACCCATCCCCAGTTCCCATCCCATTTTTTCACAATTGAGAATGACTTCCGGATGGGAGCTGAAACGTCTTGATTCTGAAAACAGTGTCCAGATGACTACGACTGAAACCTTTTTTATGATAGAACACTCCTGGACGAATGAGGGACTACACCGTCATACCACTACCTTGTATAATATATGTATATAAGTAACTGTACAGTATTTGTTGTTTTTGTTTTTATTTTTATTCTATTCTAATTTTAAATATTTGTATTTATGTTCTGTGTGTGTAGCGTGAACAACTCTAGTTTCATTGTGCAGCCCTGTGTTGTAGAATGACAAATAAATGTACCTTGAACCTTGAACTTTTTTTCCAGTGCTGATACACACACACACACACACACACTCAAAACTACCTTCTATGTTCAACTACAGCCCAGGTTTTTCCCCCCTCTCATTTGTCTGTTCCTTCTCTACTTGCCCTCTGACTCTCTTCACCTTACCTCTACCCACTACCCATCAAGCCCACTGTATATGGGTGGGTTGTCCACGATGGCCCAGTCGGGCTTCTGAGGCTCCAGGTGGAAGGATGCGGGGTTCCAGGGAACAAGAGTGAATGCAAATTTAAATTGCAATATATCCAAACAAGGTCTGGGGGCTCAAGGTGGTTCAGGAGGCAGCCCCCTCCACAAGCCAGCACACTCCAGGGTCTGGGTGTGGCCTACAGTAGAAGTAGACTGGGTCATCTCTCTCAATTCTAATGAGAACTCAATCTCCCTCCCATTAACCCCTAACCCTACTACAGCTTACCCTCACCCCCAAAAATTTCTCTCTCAAATAGCTTTTCTATTTCTTCGCTCTCCTTCTCGTCTTTTTTAGACTTCCCCAGACATGTAAATATGCAGCCGCACTTACAAATTTAGCATTATCTCTTAGCCGTATGTACTGTCTTAGTGTGGCTTAATGACATATCTGTTGTGTAAATGTATATGCGCTCTGTTGTGTTCTCTGTCATTTTTCACCTGCTGTATTGTCTATCACCAATAATGAAGAAATAAAACAAACAAAACGTAGGGCTGTTCTTGGTCTGAATGCCCGCTAAGACAGGTAGGTCAGAGGCCTAACAGGCAGAAACATGATGCAGGAACAGGAACAGAAAGCAGAAGAAAGAATGGCTGAAACGCAACGACAGAAAAGCAACATTGATGAGCAAGCAGAGAACTATGGCCGGAGTGTAGATAGTACAAATTGGGGCTTAATGTAGATTAATGGGGCAAAAGGAGCAGGGTCAGGTGATGGCATGAGCCGGAAATTTAAAATGGGCGACTTGTGGACAGATGAGGGACAGCAGGGCACCTGGACCAGATGGACTTCCAGTTGAATTCTATAAACACTCCTGGGATTTTCTATCAACACTATTTTACAGAGTAACTACAGAAATTAAAGCTACCTCCACCATAACCATGCACATGAATACCACTGTAATGACTCTTCTAGTGAAACCCAATAAAGACCCAACCCACCCTTCCAGTTACCGCCCTCTCTCACTAATCAACACAGACTGAAAAATTATTACCAAAACACTAGCGACCAGAATATAAACAGTCACTCCTATGCTAATTCACCCTGACCAGACAGGCTTCATCAAAAACAGACATGCTTCAAATAACATCTGTAGGCCTTTTAACTTATTCAGTATATCACAACAAAAACAAACCATAATTGTCATTAGATGTCGAAAAAGCATTCGACAGAATAAACTGGACTTTTCTATTTTGCAACCTGTGCAAGTTTGGTTTTGGATAGTCGTTCATCCATTGGATAAAAACACTGTACACTTCACTTAGGGTCACAATAATCACAAACAGGGTCACCTCACTGAGCTTCACACTTCATCAGGGAACCAGACAAGGATGCCCACTCTCACCATCTCTACTTGCCATTTTTATCGAACCACTCGCCGCAGCAATACGGCAAAACAATTAAATTAAAAGAATTCAGGATGCCAGTTCACAACATAGCATAAGTATTCGAAAACAACCAATTCTTATCATACAATACGCTAACCCAGAAATATGGGGTTGGGAGAGACCAGTTCCTCCACTACCATCAATTAAAATCCATAGTTAAATTCAAAATAAAAAAATCATCTCAAAACTCTTAACTTATAGCCATCTCAGATTCCTCCATAACAATCCCAACTACAAAATGGGAAAATGACTTGGCTCTCTCTCCCAACCCTGATTTCTGGATTCAAATCAGTAAAAACATCTTCTCCATAACCACTAACACATATTTGCAACTTATACAATATAAAACTATCCACAGAACCCACATTACCCAAAGTAAAATGTTTAAAATGGGATTGGCTGACACAGACATCTGTTTACAATGAACTTTGGGTAGCACACACAATTACTTTCATGCCACTTGGGCCTGTCAACCAGTGGATAACAGTTACTGAGAAACTCTCCACAATCGTGTGCTGCAGAATCCCATTATCCCCATCACTGTGCCTGCTGGGAGACCCCCCCAATAAATATTCAATTCAATTCAATTTTATTTATATAGCGCCAATTCATAACAGAAGTCTATCTCATTGCACTTTTCCTATAGAGCAGGTCTAGACCGAATAAAAAAAGAAACCCTTTACTCATTTCCCTAACTATTGCTAAGAAAATTATCTTTCAAAATTGGAAAACTAAAGCATCTTCTCATATCCCTCACTGGGTCAACCTACTTACAGAACACATTTCAATAGAGTGAATAACAGCTTACAGAAAAAAAACAATATGTCAGTTTACCTGCCTCCCGCTGGGGCTTCTGGTTGTGTTGCTGGGGCCTGGGTGGAGGAGCCTGTTGCTTCTCCGGTGTCCCGGACTGGCCTCACTCCTCATTGCTGTGTTGCTGTATTATTGTAATTATAATAATGGTTATTATTATATTATACTGTTCTGTATATGGTGACTATAATGATATTATATTATTATCATATTATAATATTATATTAGTATCATATTATTTTATTATATTATTATTATAATGGTATTTTAGTTACATCATTATTTATTATCACTATAACATTAACACTTTGTCCCTCTTCTTTTTCCCCACCACACATGCCTTACTCTACACATCAACCTGTCCTGGATCATTAAACACAGATACACTGCCTCTCATACAAACATCCAAACATGCACACACACACATTACCAGCACATACCCAACTTAATCTAACCTAATCTCTACTGATGCCCTCTTATCATATCATCACATTCATCATTGTAGCAGCTTTGCTATTTTCTGTATGTCTGTCCATTATGTCTATGTGTATGTTTATGTCACTTTTTTTTGTCATACTCTATTTCACCAATAAAATAGGGGCAGGGTAGGTGTCCCCATGGCTTCTGTCTGAAGTCATATTGCAGACCATGTTGCAGCTATTTTATGGAGCAGTTTACACTCTGGCAAAGCAGGGTTATATACAATTGGTGCAACACAGATAATACGATAGCTTCCTCCATTTGCTAAATTATTCTGAAACAACTCTGCAACTGCATTTTCAATCTCTGAGAATAGCTTGCATTTGAGAGATGTTTGGACACAATGCTGCACCAGTGCACCAGATACCCTCACAATCCATGAGTGTATTGCATTGTGTTTGCAAAGTGTCTCAGCTGTATCTACACTTCCTTCTTTGTTACTAAGTGTCCCTGTGTTACTAAGTGTCAGGATGACACAGGAAAAAGGCTGAACAATTCAGCCTTTTTCCTGTGTCATCCTGAACCCTTACCAAAATCCAGTGGACAATTTTTCATGAAGGGCAGCCTTCAGTTCTTCAAAGTATGAATCAAATCTTCCTTGATATAAAACGCAGTGTTTAGATCTGCTGACTGGTGGGAGGTCTGTTCTGTACTATTCTCTGCTGTTTTTTCTGACTGCAGCTAATCAGATGGTGCATGGTGAGTGTTCATATGGAGCGCTGCCACCCCCAACCTGACACCACAGAGGGGAAAGTATAATCTCTCAGGCTCCCCCTCCCTCTGTCCCCCAACTATCAGTACCAAGCCAGTGGGGTGGAAAATTGCGTCTTGTCATTTTATTTTAAAGCAAAAAAATAATCTTTGTTTTCACAGTATTAATTTTTCTGCTTTGCTCCACTTAAGTTGAAAACTCAGCAAAATGAAGCAGCCTGTATCTGTATCAGCAATCTGTGGGGACGAGTTTGAGAAGGCACAGGAAGATGAATAATGATCAGCTGCCTTTTTCGCCTACATGTTACCATTTGCTCCTCCATGGAAGCCATAAATTACCCCTATCCAAGGCCTCAAGGTACCTCACTGAAATGCATGATTAAGAAAATAACAACCTAATTTGCCAGTAACAGGTGGACACTGCCACTGTGATCCTATCAACTGTTTGACTAACCCAAACACAAGTTTTGTTAAACAAATTACAAAAACAATAGTGTCCTGAATAAATGGGTAATAAAACAAATATAGGTGCAAACATCAAAGATGAAATTGTTTTGAGAGTTTACATGAGATGAATTCACAGGCAGTAGTACAGATCAATAACCATAGACACAGACATCACACCACAAATACAACATTTTCATTCTTAAACTTCCCTTACTTATGTAGGAACAACATGATGTCTCTGTATTGTACAAAAAAAACATGTCAAGCAGTGGTAGCAGTGGTTCTATTTGAAATAAAAATGGTGGAAGCTTTTCACTGTCCATTGTATTGTTTTCACTCCTCATGATGGCACACTATATCACATCTATTCTATTCTAACACACAAAGAAGTTCTTCTCACATCATCTAACAACATCCCCTCCCCCCACACCTTTCCGGTGTTAGAAGTGGTGGTCTGTGTCCGACAATTTTTATATCTTTTCCGAAACAGGTAGCCCAATGATCACTCCATCTTTATGCAGTGATTGGCCAGGTGTGTGGAGGTGTATAAGTAGGCATGGTTTGATCTTGTCTCTCAAGCTCTCTTTTTTTCACTTATTTCATTTTCATTTGCCAGTCCATTTCTGGACATTTTGGTTCCCTAGATAAGACATCCACTGGCACCCCTGAGGGGACTGATCTTTTCATTATAACATTTTATAACAATTATAATACTTTCATAATATTTTATTAATTTGAATTTAACTTTATTCAACTTCACTCAGCTTCTGGTCTGCGTCACGCCATTAACATCATTTGTAAATTAGTAACTTTACATGAAAACTAGTCCCAGGTATGATGTTTTCTGGTTTTAACCATACTGATATGGAACATTAGGTTATTAACCCTCTTCAACCTACAAAGACAAAGAAATGTCTAGAGATAGTTTTATATTTTCACCAAATCTGACCTTATTCTTCCAGTCAGTAGCAAGTGTTATACATCATATGATTCAGGGGAACCTGCCCTTTCTTTATGGGGCAGTGTAAATTCAACTCAGACATTATTTAAAGCTTGTCTCTATCATAAACGGTTCCAAAGTTATTTAATGTTTTGTTGAACACGTCATAGCATAGCATTGATACGCTAGGTGTAATATCCCTGTGTCCAGGTTACTGATCATCTGTGCAGGAGTGTCTTTGACTCCTCCACATCCAAGACAGTCATTTCTGTACTGAGGTGCAGGTATTATGTGAGACTTTCACTTATGAATGTCCTGACCACGTTTTGTGATCCAATATTTATTTTAATTCAATTTTTGACTATGTTTTCCTTCATTATACAACTTAGAGTGCACATTTTAAGCCTACATTAAAATTAGTGAAATAATATTTTAGTGTCCTATGGTATTTTCTATAATAATCATAGAGTGTCAGTGGACAGGATTTAGGTCTGGACAGGATTTAGATAAACACTTGTTAACCTCAGCATTAACAAAATACTGAAGTTTTCAACCAACAGTATCTGCAGTTATATGAGTCTTATCCACATCATATTATGATGTTTGTATGGAACATAAGTAACCTGGATATTTATACATGATTCTTACACAACAGTGTGAGCAAATGAAAATAAGCAGCAGCCAGCAGGTTAATGATATGATATGGTTAATGATATGTATCAGCACCCAACAGAGTGTCCCTCTACAGTCAGCCTGTAGTCGTCTCTCAGTATCAGGTGTTTAGTGCAGAGTGAGCAGTGAGGTTTTTATTTTAACATGCTAATGCATGCATTGGATGCCAGAGACAGACTTTTAAAAGTAGAAAGCGCATCTGAAATTAATTTCAAAAGTTTCTTCCACCTCTTTGGCTGGGCAAATGCCTAGCTCTCCAATACCTTAAAACAGCACTGTTCATTGTGTCACTTTTCATGTGAACAACCAACAACAACATCATTGCTTCTCATGGTGTTGTTGAAAGATTGTCCAAAAGTGTGCACCGTTACTAAGCGAACAATTTGGTGTGGGTAACGGCTCTTCATGACAGCAGGCTTTTCGCCTTGTCTTTGAGTGTGGCCATTCAGAACACTTATTGATGGCAGAACATTTCTGTGTTTCGATCCCCACCTCCTCCTGTCCACATGTCGAAGTGTCCTTGGGCAAGACACTGAACCCCCAATTGACCAGCACCCTAGCTTGCTGCCATGGGTGTATGAGTGTGTGCGTGAATGGGTGAATGAGCAGCAAAAACCTTGTAAAGCGCTTTGGATAAAAGCTGACCACTGACTACATAAACCAAACACAGAATAGGCCCCATTGAGTGCACTCTATGCAAAGTAACTAGGATTAATCAGGAACAAAGGGGTCATATAACCTTAGTTTCAGGTATACAAGCAAACCAAACATAACTCCTGAGTGAATCAGATACATAATGATATAGAATAACTTACAGCATACATCATTCACAGAAAGAGAAAAAAAGGTATAGAGGGAAGACTGGAGGAAGGTCTGGATAAAGAAAAAACACAGAACTGCAAGTAAATTGGTGTGCGGTCATGCACAATACAGTATGTATGACCTGTTTCAGACTGTGAGGCTACACAGAGCCACCTGTGTACAGTCACCATTCACAGCCATTCACAGCCAATACCATGCAAACCTTATCTCTAATGCTAGTGGCAAGATGTTATTGTCAAAGTTTGCCTAGAAAAGAAAATGTTCACAGAAGAATGGAGAGAGAGAGCTATGTATCACTCTCCGGCAGTTTAGAACTAAACCTGTAAAATTTTAATTAAACTGCTTGACCAATGAACACCTGGATCAGTGCCTCTGATTTGGCAGTCACACCTTTCAGTCTCATGTAAAGCACTTTTTACAGGCAAACAGTGTCATTTCTCCCATGAAGTCAAGCTACTATGTGGTTTTCTTAAATGTGTGTAGTTTTAGTAAAGTTTTCTAATGGGCTGTGTTGAGTGTATGAAAATTCTGTTATGGGCAATTTATTGACTTTTATTTATGTTGGTGCATTGCACTGCCATTGTTCGAGACCTCTGACCTTATGTAAAGGTTTGACTACCCCTGCACTACATTCAATAGCCTATTGGTATTGGATGATTTCCCCAATATCTACACAAGGCAACTACAATATGGTTATAGTTGGGGAAAGATTGTGGTTATACAAATAAACTATAATCAAGGTATGGTTAGGGTTACGCAACTAAGACCTTTGATTAAGGTTGGGGACAGATCATGGTTACAGTCAATAAAAAGGCAAAGGTTAATTGCAGGTCTGAAATGAGATGCTAACTCTGGTCTTCCTCATGGAAGTTTTATGCACTACATGCCCAACCTCCCCACATATTTACTTTAAGCCTTGCTGCATAAAAGACACACTACTTCCTGCATTAGCACTGAACATTAGCACGGTGCAGATATCTTAATGAATGAAGCGCTTTGAGTAGTCAAAAAAGTCTAGAAAGGAGCTACATAAGTACAGTCCATTTACCATTTAAGGTGCAGAATTGTCCAATATGGACGTAATTCCTAGATATACTGGACTGCTATTTGTGCATGTCCTTGTGCAGGAGGGAGTTTAGTTCCTAGGGCTCCTTACATACTGGGAATGTTTGGTCCATAGTTGTCCTCTGACCTCAGTCAGCAGAGGAGACCACAGGTGAAGAAGTGCAGTCAATGCAAAGCACAAGCTAGAGGACATTAGTGATTGTCAGTCACCCTATTTGGTCCCTTGAAGCCTCATTAAAAGGAATGTATTTGATCCAGACCAGATCGATCAATTTGGACGAGCGACTCATAAAAGACAGGTGTTTAATGAAAATACAAATAGATGTAGATGGAGGAAGGCATTCATTGAAGAAAGGGATGGGGATCAGATAGACTCATGATTTCAACCAGCGAGAGTTGGGAGAGGGTTATACTTATTAACCTTTCTGAAATGGCTCATGAGCTGAGTCTTTATTGATGACCTGGGTTATGAAGTCACAATGATTTCACTAGAGAGAAAGGTTAAACTATTCACATTAATTGCTCTATGAGGTTGCTTATCGACAGCCCCTTAAACTTCAGCCAGAACGGTGGAAAAGAGCAAAGATAGGAGAAAGAAACAGAGAGGAGAGAATGAAGGTGGCCAGGCTTTTAATGTTGCTGCAAGTTATGAACAAACTGTTTTTGACAGTGTCAAGCTTTCTAAAGGGCCTATGAATAACTCAGAGGGTAGGCATGGACTACAGCAGTCACAAAGCTCAGAGTATTCGATTTTCAATGAATAAAATCACTGGGGCAATTCACATCTATCATACATTTACACATACATGTGCAGCTCTTACTGCTGGGGTCCACAGCAAAGCTGCCACTCTTAGTCTAACACACTAAATTAAACACCACACAGCACTCGTGTATGTACAGTATGCACAACCTGTTGGATTACACAGAACATACTGGAATAAGGCAAATAGAGAGTTAGGATACTGAAAGCTGATGATAAGGTTGTGTGACAGTACAATTCATCAATTTCATATCAAAAGATAAAGAAGTAGATGAGAAGTATTTAGCTCTTTCTCCAAAAGGTGTGGAGATCCCCTGACTTTTCTTGTAGTGCTACTGTCAGATCAGAATTTACCCTTGATATGGTCCCATGACAAGGTAGCTTTAAAACCTCTTTTCATAAAATATTCTGTGAATATGTGGTCCTCAGAGGGTAATGATGTTGATGATTTTGGTGACCCCATGAACTTTCTTCGACTGCCAATATTAGACAAAAATGTCTCCTTGTATTCAATAAGTATCACTTGTAAAACATTGTCAGCTGGTTCAACTTTAAAAAGTAAGTTCCCTGCTGCCTTAAGCTAAGTCAAATAAAGTTGAGAAAACAATTAACAACAATGAATTAATAAAGAACTGTTTATTCAGCTAAAGTGGTAGACAAGCTACCATTTTTTCAGAAGTAAAAAGTACAAACAGACTCACAACAACAGTAAGTACAGTAGGTCAAAGTTAAACAGGAAGTGGGTCTGTAAACTGATGGATGTTTACAACAGACAGAGAAAAAACTCTAATAGAACCTTTGTTTGCTACCTTACATTCATCAGGTGAGTGCTAATGCTGTTCTGTGTCTGCTAGACGTGTTAATAGGCAAATGTTTGCTAACATGTTGACAACTTTATGAAATGCTAACAGTAAGGATAGGCTTGCTGCTGCCCCCATTTCATTATTATAATTGCATTGAGGCATTGTAATTTCATTTGTGATAAATAATTTCATTGTTTATTATACAGTTAAAATAAGCATTTGCATAGTGTTAAAAGTTTATAAATAGAAGAATTCATAGTTTATTCAATAGGAAAGAAACCCAGTAATGTTTGTTTTGTTATTATTTGATTTGCTGGAGCGTACGCAATGACGCAACACTAGAGCATAGAGAGAGTACAGGAGAAGCACGAAGGACTGAGCAGCAGTGACAGTGGCCACACATTACATGAGCTCGCAAAACCTAGAAAAAGTGTTTAAAAGCCGCGCTTCAGCACGCTTGGAAAACTTCCCCTTGTTTCGGAGGACTGCGGAGGACTCGCAGACGACTCGTGCAGCCTGGGGCGAGTCTAAATAGTTTTCTGAAGAATGAGCTGGAAGAGCTAAGCTAAAGTTGCTAGCGCCGTGTCTTTGCTAATTCACCTCGGAACCAGTCGGGAGAGAGAGACGGCGTGGTCACCGGACGAACACCCGCACTCACCTGCGTTGAGGACGACAGCCAGGAGAGCGGATCCCGTGTGCCCATCTCATCGTTGTACATCCTTCCTTTTTGGCCGTAACGGTGAACTGCAGACTGGTAGGATTATTCCAAACTTTCCAAAAGGATTTGAGCTCCAACGCGCGCCAACGAAACGCAAGCTTGCTGAATCAAAATCGAGTGCACTCGTGGTGGGAATGACTCGTGGTAAATAACTAAATAATGTCGGGGGAATTTCTTATAGTGAATACATTTGATTTAAAACTGAACCTTTTCAATACAAAAGCATAAAACATATCCAATGTGTGAGTCTCGCATTTGTACACTGTAAAATCAACACTGTAAAAGGAAAATAACCACAAGGTAATTTTTTGAAGCTAGAATCATACTTTTACCCTAAACAAAGGTTTTATACATCGGGATGTCTCTTTTGCCAGTGTTTAATTTGGAAATTAAAGGAGTCTATGTAATGTAGTTATTCATTGTTAATAACGAGCTGGTTGGCAAAAGGGTTACAGTTACGTAGGTAAAAGAAGGCAGTCCTTGAAGTTTGTTTCATGTGGGAATTAAAGGATATATCCTGATCGAAGATAACTCAAAGGTTCCTTACAGTGGTGCTGGAGGCCAGGGCAATGCCATCTAGAGCTACTATGTCTTTAAATAATGTGTCTCGGAGGTGTTTGGGGTGAAGTACAATAACTTCAGTTTTGTCTGAGTTTAACATCAGAAAATTGCGGGTCATCCAGGTCTTTATGTCTTGTCCAGGTCTTAAGGCATGCTTGAAGTTTAGTTAACTGGTTAGTTTCATCTGGCTTGATCGATAGATATAATTGGGTATCATCTGCATAACAATGAGAGTTTATGGAGTGTTTCCTAATAATATTGCCTAGAGGAAGCATATATATGGTGAATATAATCGGTCCAATCACAGAATCTTGTGGAACTCTGTGACTAACTTTGGCGTTCATGGAGGACTCACCGTTAACATGTACAAACTGAGATCTGATAGATAGGATTTAAACCAGCTTAGTGCAGCTCCTTTAATGCCAATTACATGTTCCAGTCTCTGTAACATCAAGGAAACATGCGCTGATTAATATTAGCTGGATTACTAATTGGTTATATAACTAATTCACATGAATTCAGACTTGGGTTACAAAGCAAGAATATGCCGATGAAAACTGCAATAATGTTTCTGACATAAGCACGGTTGTATGCTTCAAGTGATGACTGCTTTAAGGTTTCTGACAGAAAGTTACTTTATATTATTAGCTATCAGTGATAAATGCTCAACTGTATTTCTGACAGAAATACAGTTGATATTATTAGCAACCAACTAGCCTTTCTGACCGAGATACAGTTGATATTAGCTACAACTGATAAATGCACTTGCCTCTAGACATAAAGTAATGTTAGATATTATTAGCCACAGGTGATTGTGTTATTACCTAACATCACTAACTTTTTTCACAAAAAGATGGTTTATCTTACTAATTGCCAGTGATAAAACAATTTTAATTCAGCAGTCTGATCAAAAATGTTCAACTAAATTTTCCTTTAACTAAGGAGCTAATGTTAACTTAGCTTGCTAGCTACATTTTTGCAGAAAATGCTGACATTAGCTAATTAGCTTGTTAACTTTAATACTTAATGTTGTAACTTAGCTACAGAGTAACCAATAAGTATTTTGCAGTTATTTAAATAGTATAACGTCAATAACTTTAATACTGACGAATGAAGCATGCTCTGGATGATTAGATTTAGGTTTCTCTTAAGTGATAGCAGATATAGTAGCTTAGCTACACAGTAACCAATAAGTATTTTGTATTTAATTATAATGTCAATAACTTTAATACTTACGAATAAAGCAAGTTCTGGATGGTTGGTAGGAGCAGAGCGGGATTTGTGGTGAAGTGAAAATGCCATGTAAGCAGCTGAATATGGAACGTCATTGGCAGAAGCCTTCTTTGATTCTACTGGCTACGCGAGGAAAGGGGATGGATTTCTGTTAGTAAGGGCTTTCTAGTAAAAAGCCTTGAAGGCAAACTTTAAGGTTTCTACACGATAGGTCTCTCTCCACATCCCATTCATACTGTGCAGCTGTGGCTTAGTGGTAGAGCGGGTCGTCCATCAATCACAAGGTCAGCAGTTCAATCCTGGCTTCCCCCAGCCCACATGTCAAAGTGGCATTGGGTAAGACACTGAACCTGAAATTGCTCCTGAGGGCTGTACCTTTGGTGTGTGAATGATATGACTAATATACTTATAGGTCAGGAAAACATTACAATGACAGGGGACAGTTCAAAGACTGGACACAAGCTCTCTTATAGAAAACAGCTTTACAACAAATCCCACCTTAAACCAGTTCTTTCAACAAAACAAAGTCCTTCCTGTGTGTTAACACGGTCTATGTGATGTCACAATCTGTCTCTATGCCGCAGCCACATTCCCTATTCCCCAGCCCCTTCATTGCCATTTTCCATCCATCCACCAGATGCCCTCAGACTTTCCCTACTTTTCCCATAACCTGACTGCCCACCCATCTACACACCTGTTCCCCCTTCCCTTATCTGCTCTGCAGTTGCCTGGCCTTCCTGCCCACCTCTTCACCTGTATCCCATTCCCTCATCAGCCTCTCAGTTCATATGCTGCCCAGTTCCATTCATTCCCTGCCACACCATTTTAGTTTTCCATGAAGCTTCAATGTTTTTTTTGTTGCATCGTGCCATTGCTTTCGAGCCTCGGATACCCTGTTACGTGGAACCTGTACCTGCCTGTCTGCCTGCCTATCAGCTTGCCTGCTAGCCTGCCTGCACCCTATTCCTGTTTCACGTGTACCCTCAGTTTATTCGCTTCAGACTTACGATCCATGCCAGTAAGCCTAAATAACTTCATCTTTGGTCAATAAATCTCTGAACTGTCAGTCTGCGTGGTTGTCTGTCTGTGTTTCGTTCCTCCTCCCCTTGTTGTTTCTCCTCCCTATGTAGCGTAAACCTTATAAACAGCAAACAACAGTAACACGTGATATATATTTAGACTGCTTTTCTCCCATCGACCTTCACCAACTAACTTCAATGATTTCGTCATCTAAGCCATCAAACTGTCTCTTAGACCCCATCCCAACTAGACTGCTAGGCTGTTCGATCTGTGTGTGTAATAGCACGGAGACAGCACTGGTGAAAATTACAAATCTCAGTACTTGTCTTGTTAGATCTTAGTGCTGCATTCGACACCATTGACCATCACATCCTCTTAGAGAGACAGGAACATTTAATTGGCATTACTGGAACCGCACTAAGCTGGTCTAAATCCTATCTATCAGATCGATCCCAGTTTGTACATGTAACGATGAATTCTCCATGCACGCCAAAGTTAGTCACAGAGTTCCGCAAGGTTCTGCGCTTGGACCAATTCTGTTCACCTTATATATGCTTCCTTTAGGCAATATTATTAGGAAACACTCCATAAACTTTCATTGTTATGCAGATGATACCCAATTATATCTACAAATCAAGCCAGATGAAACCAGTCAGTTAGCTAAACTTCAAGCATGCACTGACAAGAAATAGGGAAAGAGATCATATTTCTCCCATATTAGCTTCTCTGCACTGGCTTCCTGTAAAATCCAGAATAGAAATTAAAATCCTTCTTCTTACCTACAAAGCTCTCAATGGTCAGGCACTATCGTATCTTAAAGATCTCATAATACCTTATTACCCCATTAGAACACTGCACTCCCAGAATGCAGGGTTACTTGTGGTTCCCAGAGTCTCCAAAAGTAGAATGGGAGCCAGAACCTTCAGTTATCAAGCTCCTCTCCTGTGGAATCAGATCCCAGTTTGGGTTCGGGAGGCAGACACCATCTCCACATTTAACAGTAGGCTTTCCTCTTTGATAAAGCTTATAGTTAGGGCTGGCTCATGTGAGTCCTGAACCATTCCTTAGTTATGCTGCTATATGCTTAGAGTGCCGGGAGACTTTCCATGATGCACTCGTATATGAGCTCGTCTCTCCTCCTCTCCCTCTCCATATGTACGCATTCTTATCCCATTAATGCATGTTACTAACTCAACATCTTCTCTCTCCCATAGTTTTGTGCTTTCTCGTCTCTCTCGTCCATCTATGACTGCAAGCCACAAACTGCCCCCATGTTCCAGCTTGACAGCCGCTACTATAATTACTACAATAATTATTATTATTATTGTGCTACTATATGTTCTCTTTCCTCCTGTTCTGAATGAAGTAGAGTGATTGCACTCAACTTTGGCTATTAGAAATAATCAGTATTTATACTAAATAACAGAATTTAACTCACATTAAATTCACCTCGTGGTACCACCCTTAAAAAAGGGAAACGATAGCCAATTAATTAATTCAGTCCCAATTCTGGAGGTTGCTACTAAGTTCTTGACTCGTGTACAGTGACCGTAATACTTCATACACACAAACCACATAATAATCAAGTTATTTATAAATGAAAGCTTTATTAAAATACTAACTACACACACAACTATAACCACTAAACATCCAAATGAATGAATAAATGCAATCATGAATAAATGCAATGAGTACAGCAATGAACAATTAGAAAAATGAATGAATGTTCAAATTCTAGTTGGAATTTGCATTGTGATTCCTCTTCCCACCCCTTCTCTCTCTCTCTCTCTCTCTCTCTCTCAACCCAACACGACAGTGGCAGCAGTCAATTAATTGACTATCATTTCTCTTCTTTAAGAAGAGCGGTGCCCCGGAGGGCTTTATTAATTAAAGTTATTTATGATTATCTTTGATAATTCTGATAGCCATAATTAATTGATTGCACCTACACAAGTGGGTGCCCCCCCATTAACCATTGTAAATCACAACAATGCCATCAAACACCTTTCCAGAGAAGCAACTGACAACAGTGTATTGGTGGTGACACATAACCATTTATTTCACCTTTTCTCATAATTTCAAACTCTTCCACGACCCCTGGTGGTCCATGCCTGTATTTTCTGGAAAAGTTTGAAATAAATGTGTACAGATGGAATTTTGTCTATTAAATCAGACATAAGTAATATGTTTTTTCCCTTATCAATGGCATAATTATTATAATAAAGGGGCACTCAATGCGTGTCTGATATCCATTCCTCATGAAGCAGGCTGACAACAGTCAGACAAGCCTGTTACTGAACCTACACCATGTCTACACCAATCACAGTGAAAGTTTAGTGAGTGAAATTCCTGTCTTCAGTCAGTTGGCGTTGATGGCATTCTTGGCATTTGTTCAGCCTTCAAGCTCATGGATTACTCAAACTGGCCATTCTTGATCATATTTTTTAACAGTACTCACTGCCCAACAGACAATGTAGTTCTAGCTAGTATGTCAAATGTGTGGTTTGTAGCTTTTAGATGCAAATGCACAACGCTCTGCAATCTGGAGTTAGCGTGTCGTCTGTGCTGATAAAGTCTTTTGTGAAGTGGCTGTTTAGTCTCACCTAAATGGTCTCACTCCGGATGGGAGCCGAAACGTCGTGATTCTGAAAACAGTGTCCAGATGACTACAACTGAAACCTTTTCTATAATGATTTCATAATGAGTTGATTGAATTTCTTCAATTATTTCACAAATTGTTGGTTCATTTGTATGTTTTATTTTACACATTTTATTTATTTAATAATTGCGTTCCCTTGCAATATGTTTTGTGTTCTCTCGCAATTCTTCTTCCATTCCTTCTGAGCCATATATCTATTTGGAATGGAAGGTAGTGTGGATATTCTAAAGCTAATGCATTTAGCATTGTTTATGGACACCTCACCTTATATGATGTCCATTGCAAAGAGGTTATTAGTTAGAACATTATCAAACTTCTGGGTAGGAGCTGTATCTATAAGGAACATCAGTTATTGCTCCACACTTAGTGCAACAGGCCTTCTACCAAAACCTGTTTCAGCATTGAAGGTTACTTTAATTTGTTTTGTGCAAAGAAGAGATGACCCACTGCAAAAATGTAAAAATCTTTCCAACTTGCATTGGTCTGCATTCCTGATGTATCTCTGCAAGTGGTTCAATGTTGTCTGCTCTTTCTGTAACAGAACCACAGACTCAGCACAGCATTTCAGTCACCTTCTTGTTTGTTGCTTTCTTTGACTCATGCAAATACAGCACATTAGATTTATGAGGCAGATTCAACTGCACATCTGTAATTTCGCCTCTCAGAACATCTTCTTTTTCTCAGTACAGTACAGAGTACAGCATACAGTAACTCTTCACGAATGAAACCGACAGCATCCTGCAGATTACTGTACTGCTTTCTTCTGGAGAGACCTCTTGATCAAAACTTTCTTTTAAGTTTACTTTCACTAATTACATAACCATGCATGCCTATTAAGCAGTAGTACTATATTAGCATACTTAATGCCCAGTTCAAAGTAAAATTCAAAGAGCTGATATACTGGGGGGTTGCGCTGGGAGCAGCTGAGCGAAAATAGACATATGGCTCAGAAGGAATGGAAGAAGAAAAGTATTGCAAGGAAATGCAAAAGTATTGCAAAAGAACGCAAAATATTGCGAGGTGACGCAAAACATATTGCGAGGGTATGCAAAAGTAGTCCTCAAAAAAATTCCCGTCCTGACCTTTAGGGGGCTCCATAAATATTGAACATTTTGGGGTTCTATATTAAACCTGAAACTTGGCTTGATCCTGTGAATTTTGTTTTGCATCTCTGTCTATCTCTTCATTATTAGCAATAATTTACTTCTAAGTGAGAACCCCTCTAAAATAGCTTGTCAGTTAACTAAGTTTGCAGAGGAAAGGTTCTCTCTGAGCACTTTCTCTTACAGCAATAGTAAAGAACCACAACTGGCTTGCCTGCTTAGTTTATATTCCAAACATATTCAACAGGCTAAATAACTTAAATATGGCTTTGTTCATGTACTTTGAGCCACACTTGTGACTCCACCTGTGGTCATTGAGGCATGTCTGCTCATCACAAGGGATCCAGTACTCAAAAACTGTTGAGAACCACTCACAGTCTATATGTCCCTAGGCCAACAGTATTAGTAGCAGTGACAACACAGCAGTCTAGTAATTGTAAAGTGGAAGAAAGACAGGAAAAAGTGACAAAAAAGAATAGAACTAATCCTGGCTGAGAATATGCCTTTTTTTTCAAACTCTCCTACAATACCTAGTATTTGTTGCAATACATGCCTCAAGAGTCTCCTTCAGCTAGGACAGAGCAGTTCTCCTGACCATTGGAAGAGCAGAATGGAGGTGTTCTAATGTGAAGAAATCAACACACGTGCCCACGAGACCAAGAGAGCTGTATGTGAGGATTGAAACATCAGAACTTCTCAGCATTACAATCCACTGTAACCGCACTGTATCTACAGCAGGTAAATGTTTGATACTCAAAAGATAGATTTTGGGTATCCCTTTAAGATAGATAGGATGAATATGTTCAAGCATGAGACACAACATGAAAACTTGCTGAAAAATTAATTGGTAATGTTTTACAATTGCTTAGCTTTGATCTAATGTCATGTTATTCTTTCTCCATGTTGTAAACTCCAGGGATACATTTCTTATTTTAATATATTCATCCAGTCTACAGAATTGAGCATGTTTACAGCATTCACTATGTCTCTCTCTCTCTCTCTGTCGCCACCTCGTCTCATGTGTCACCAAACAGCAGGGTGAGATGAGGCAGAAGCATGTTTTATTTATTCAACTCCTGTTTACAAGAGCAGTATTGTTTCCTCAGATGTAGTCATTGTGTTACCAAGGACAATGACCTCCTTCTCCTCCTCCTCCTCCTCCTCCTCCTCTCAGGCTCAGGCTGGCTGGCTTCACAAAGACGATCTTGTCTTTTGCTGTGTATCCAATCTCTGGTTTTGATTGTTAACAAGCACAGTAGTCAGTGTGCACGTCTTTCTGGGCCTGACCTGTACGGCATCATTACACTTTAATAACACTCAGCTCAAAACAGCAGGTTGCTCCATGAACACTTTTTTCCCCCCATTTTTGACCAGTGTTCCTGGGTTATATCAGTTGGAACTGTAGTGTCTCCAAAGCAGCTGCCCTTCACAAATTCTCTTAATTAATTAATTTAATCACTTTTATTAGTGATTAATGTACTCAACTATCTATAGTTTTCAATTAAATTATTCCTTTATTTTTAAAAATGTTTTTCTCTATTGATGGGCCTTGCCTAGCCTCACCACGTGTGAGGGACAAAAGACAGGCCTACCTGGAAAGGCCAAAGCCTTCACTAAGAAGTTTGACTGAGAAACAAAGAAAAGACAATAGGAAGGCGACAAGCTGACACAACCGTTAATTCACACCTGAATGTGAAAGTGAGACGAGATCTCAGTTGAATCTGAACACCGGACTCCTATTGGATGAGACACGCAAGACAGCGCATGAAATCTCAGCACACAGCTATGACGACACCAACTCTATAAAGCCTGGTGCTCCACACTGCACGTTGCCATTTCCACAGTAATCCGTTTACTAAAGGAGGCGCATCGCGTCTATCTACGCGGTAACTGCCGCTACCACAAGAAGACATTTTTCACGTGATCTTTAATTTCCCTAGGAAGAGTCTCAACTCACTGGATGAGAAACAGGCTGTTTTGTATTTGCTGAACACTTTTTGGATCCTGATCGTTTACTCCCCATAACGATCCCGTACCTGCAGAAGGAAGAGACATGGACTGACCAAACAGTTTCGCCACTGGACCTGGCTTCGTCAGCATCCAAGCCTGAGAGAAACTCCGCCAGACACCTCCAAACAAACTGTGGCATCAATTGCTAACCGAGAGCGATTTCAAGTAAAAGGCTTGTGTCTGGGCAGAGATAGATATTATAACTGTATCTTATTATATCTAAGTTTCATTGTTGTGAATTGTGCTTTGCTTTTTGGATAAGTGACGGACTGCTGAATAAGAATTGCTGTGTTTAACTCTGTGTTAAGCATGTTCCATTTTGTATCGGTCCCATGTTGTGTTATCTTTAGCCACTGTGGCAGCTAATAACTGTGCTTTATCAGACTAAGGTCCAGTAACACAGTCCTTGTACGAAAGTCTACTGCCAGATTGCTGTGTGATAAAGGGACAGCTATTATGATTTGCCACGGCATTCGAAATTCCTTGTGCCTTACTCAGTGTGCTTCCCTCTCTCTTCTCTCTCGCCACTAACCACACACGTTTACATGTGAGATTCGCGGGTCTGCCCGCCATTTGGCTTTGTTCGTGATGACCACCCATGTGACCGCCACCTTCCTTGCACCCCCCTCTCTATTGTCCTACACACACACACGCACACACACACACATCGTATATGCTTGCTCATTTTGTCCATTATTGTATTTATTTAGTCATTCATATACAATTTATTACTTACACTATAAACCAAGTGACTCATGCATTCATTTGGTCCAGTATTTACTAATTTACTACATACAGTATATATTCACTGACTCATTTATCCATTAAAAGATTTATTCATTCCCTCAGTAACTTTTTTTCCATTCTTACATCATTTTTTATCCATTTGTTTGGGACCCTTTTTGATATATTTCTATTTCTTAAAGAACTATTTCATACTTGCAGCCAGCTTGTAAAGTAAATCCAGTGTGGTTCTACAGAAAGCCATTCCAGCTTTTATGAGCTACTGCTGTGGGGCTCTGTGGGGAGTAATGTCAGCACTCCTGCTGGGAGGCAGCCGTGGGTGGGTGATTAGGGCCTAGGCAAGAGACGTCAAATCAAATCAGATCTGAAATGTGGCATTATGCAGCCTTAATGGAGATTAAAAGCTCTCAGCCTCGGCACTGCACAGCTCGGCCTTACCTGCATTCGCCTCCACTGTCTTTACGTCTGACCAACAAAAACACTTAAAGCCTCCAACTGCAGCTCCACATCAAGGCCACACTCTGAAAGAGGATAATTTCCCCTGTATCAGAGCCACGGAGAACAGCACATACTTTTAGAACTGTAATGTGAATGTGAGTGTGTGTGTGTGTGTTTGTGTGTGTGTATGTGTGTGTGTGTTTGCTGTCAGGAATCTCATGCTCAAGTAAACTGGACACAAGGTCTGCTGGTTTTGGGTTTGGTCAAAGTGACCTAAGTGACCTCTGTATAAGAGCTGGTGGGACCCTGGAGTGTGTTTTGACTCCAGAACTGACCCTTTGAACCAAAAAGGGCAACTGTCTCTGGTGACACAGAGCATCAACATCTGCTAAAGATCACAGTGAATTTACAACAACGTAAACAACGACAGAACTGGGCTGATTTAAATTTATAGGGGAAGCTGGCCTAATTTCCCACTGCTAACCCTAACCCCATCAAAGACATGCAGTGTTTAAAATCAGTGCAATGAAGTTGTTGTTCGATGTAATCCATCAATTTGTGTACTTCAAGATATATTACAGGATACAGTGAAGTATCAGTGAAGATTTTTTTTTTTTTTCATCAATTGTATTTAAGAATATGGTGCTATATAAATAAAATAGAATTGAAAATTAAATTGAAGAAACTTATACTCAAACACTGGAAATCCACTTACCGTCCTACACTACTACACTGTTAAAAAGAAATTATTCTTCTTCTTCTTTTCCTTTCGGCTCTTCCCTTTCAGGGGTCGCCACAGCGAATCATGTGCCTCCATCTAACCCTGTCCTCTGCATCCTCTTCACTCACACCAATTAACTTCATGTCCTCTCTCACTACATCCATAAATCTCCTCTTTGGTCTTCCTCTAGACCTCCTGCCTGGCAGCTCCAACCTCAGCATCCTTCTACAAATATATTCACAGTCTCTCCTCTGAACATGTCCAAACCACCTCATTCTGGCCTCTCTGACTTTATCTCCGAAACATCTAACATGAGCTGTCCCTCTGATGTACTCATTCCTGATCCTGTCCATCCTCGTCAATCCCAAAGAGAACCTCAACATCTTAAGCTCTGCTACCTCCAGCTCTGCCTCTTGTCTTTTCTTCAGTGCCACTGTAGGGCTGGGCGATATGGACAAAAAGTCATATCCCGATATATTTAGGCTGAATATCGATATACGATATATATCCCGATATTTTTTCCGCAAAGTGAGAGCAAATGTTCAGTCAAAGTCAAAGCCAAATATGATGTCACAAGTAGTTTTATTGAAACCAGCCATTTCAGTGAACAGTTGCAAAATCAAATGAATAAATAGTAAACAGGTTTTTTCACCTGGTTCATAATTAAATGCTCAGCTGTTCAAATAACAATAAAATGTAAAAAAAAAAATACTGTATAACAATAGGACAGGAGTACCTTTTTTTAAATCAAAGCTCCATAAGGTGCACATTTAAATAAAAAAAATCTTAAAAATAGCCTATAAAGTCTATCATAATAGCTAAATATATGTTACCTTGATGATAACAACAGGCTAACCAGCATTTTAAAGTCATAATTACCTCACCTTTACCAGCTGTAACATTAAAGTGGTAAATACATCAATGCATCACTAATTCTTATCCAATAACGGAAACCTAATAAATATGGTTCTGAAATCTACCATTCTGTATTGTAAATGATTTTACATTTAGCACTTTAAGTTTTGTGTTTTATTAACCATTTAACAATACATACTGCATTTCAACGGACACCTGGCCAAGACAGCAGCATAAAACACAAAGTTGCAGACAGACACACAAAGGAAAATAAGGAAAAACTAACATTTTAATATGTTTTTGATTAAAGTAAAATATCTGAATACTCCTTACAACACTGCACTCCAATAGCCAAGTGCAATCTGTGACCAAGCACTGCATCCTCAGCCACTCGTTCAGCTCAACCGCTTTGACGATGTTGCTCCGTTGTCGGTTGTTATAGCAACCAGATACTTTTCTTGGAGTTTCCAGCTTGCAATTGCGTCCTGCAGGGCCTCAGCTATGTGCTCACCGGTGTGATCCTGGGGAAATAACTTGTTTGCAGACACGCTGTTTTCATCTCCCAGTCTTGAATGAAGTGAACTGTCACGCTCATGTAAGGCTCACACGTCCTGCTCGACCACATATCGCTGGTCAACGCAAAATGGGTCACGTTAGCGAGCCGGTCAGCAAGGCTCTGTCTGATTTCAGTGTACATTTGTGGCAGTGCTTCTCGTGCAAAGTAGTTGCGACTGGGAAGCTCATATCTCGGGTCCATAGTTTTCAGTAGCTTTTGGAATCCGACTTGTTCCACAGTTGCAACGGGGACCATATCTTTAGCAATGTGATAGGACACCGCTTTAGTTATAGTACACCACTTGACACTTTTCTTTTCATAAGGCACACTGCGGGAAAATGAAGTTTGCAGTGAGCTTTGTTTCGGGGCTGGAGCTTTTTCAGGTTGTCGATGGCTTGCGGCTGTGGCTTCTGCAGCGCGCAGTTTCAAAGACTCTTCGTACTGCAGTTTGTGCCACTGTTTTAGGTGGAGAAAAAGATTTGTAGTGCTTCCACCCCTGGCTGTAACTTGTTTATTGCACTCCCTACAAATAACGTGATGTTGTTGCTCATCTGATACTTTGAATCCGAACCATCTCCAAATTACTGAGCCACTGCTTTTTCTTTTACTAACCAATTCCTCTGCGCGCTCCGCAGACGTAGTTGCTTCCTCCTTGTTTGTTGAAGAGTGGCTCTGTGCCTGCCCCCCTCGAAGAGGAGGGGCGGTGGCGCGGGGAGCAGCGCAAATTTGAACTATATCGATATATGCGATATGGTCTAATTCCCTATCGCGTCTAAAAATATATCGATATATTTTTTTATATCGATATATCGCCCAGCCCTATGCCACTGTCTCTAAGCTATGCAACATCGCTGGTCTCACCACCGTCTTGAACACCTTTCCTTTCATTCCTGCTGATACTCTTTTATCACACAACACACCTGACACTTTTCTCCATCCGTTCCAACCTGTTTGCACTCGCCTCTTCACCTCTTTTCCACAGTCTCCATTGCTCTGAACCGTTGACCCTAAGTACTTAAAGTCCTGCACCTTCTTCACCTCTGCTCCCTGTAACCTCACCATTCCACCTAGGTCCCTCTCATTGACACACATGTATTCTGTCTTGTTGCGGCTAAGCTTCATTCCTCTGTTTTCAGAGCAGACCTCCATCTCTCTAGATTTTCCTCAACCTGCTCCCTGCTCTCACTACAAATCACAATGTCATCCGCAAACATCATAGTCCATGGAGATTCCTGTCTAACCTCATCTGTCAGCCTGTCCATCACCAGAGCAAACAAGAAGGGGCTCAGAGCCGATCCTTGATGCAGACCCACCTCCACCTTGAACTCCTCTGTCACACCTACAGTACACCTCGCCACGGTCTTACGGCTCTCACACATGTCCTGCACCACTCTAACATACTTCTCTGCCACTCCAGACCTCCTCACACAATACCACAGCTCCTCTCTCGGCACCCTGTCATATGCTTTCTCTAAATCTACAAAGACACAATGCAACTCCCTATGACCTTCTCTGTACTTCTCCATCAACATCCTCAAAGCAAATACTGCATCTGTTGTACTCTTTCTAGGCATGAAACCATATTGCTGCTCACAAATGCTCACCTCTGCCCTTAGCCTAGCTTCCACTACTCTTTCCCACAACTTCATTGTATGGCTCATCAGCTTTATTCCTCTGTAGTTGTCACTGCTCTGCACATCTCCCTTGTTCTTAAAAATTGGCACCAGTACACTTCTCCTCCATTTCTCGGGCATCCTCTTACTCTCTAAGATCTTGTTAAACAAACTAGACAGAAACTCTACTGCCACCTCTCCTAGACACTTCCATACGTCCACAGGTATGTCATCAGGACCATGCTGCACATCCTTCTAATCTCTATCTCTTTGTCTGGCCAACCTGTACAAATCCACCTCTCCCTCTTTAGTGTCCAACCTAGCATACAAGTCCTCAAATGCTCTTTGTTTGGCCTTTGCCACCTCTACCTTCACCTTACGCTGCATCTCCCTGTACTCCTGTCTACTCTCTTGAGTCCTCTCAGTGTCCCACTTCTTCTTAGCTAACCTCGTTCCACCACCAAGTCTCCTTGTCCACTTTCCTCTTTCCAGATGACACACCGAATACCCTCCTACCTATCTCCTTGATCACATTAGCTGTAGTGGTCCAGTCATCTTCAAAATAAGACGGTGTAGTCCCTCATTCGTCCAGGAGTGTTCTATCGTAGAAAAGGTTTCAGTCGTAGTCATCTGGACACTGTTTTCAGAATCAAGACGTTTCGGCTCCCATCCGGAAGTCATTCTCAATTGTAAAAAAATGGGACGGGAACTAGAAATTTAAGATAATCTGTGTTACATAAGCCCTGCCCTCAGGAAGGAATCTGCCTGAGTATCTGTTAATAGCTAGTTTCACCTGAAACTGACCTAATAGTTTCCAAGATGGCCCAGTAATCAGTAATCAGGCCTATTGTTTTCTGGCTGCATCTACTTCATCACTGTTAAGTACCTGATTAGCATGTGATTGGCGTGACCAAGGTGATAATACACTGTGATAGACTTTGGGCAGATTGAATCTCAGACCACCATTTCTGTTCAAAGAGGGGTTCTCTTTTTTCACAAAAATTGCTTCCTTGACACCCCGTTCAAACCAACTCTTCTCTCTACTTAGAATCTTCACCTCGCTGTCTTCAAATGTGTGGTTTGTAGCTTTTAGATGCAAATGCACGCGCCTGTAATCCTGAGTTAGCGTGTCGTCTGTGCTGATAAAGTCTTTTGTGAAGTGGCTGTTTGGTCTCGCCTATGTACCGTTCTTTGCAGTTTTCCTTACTGCACTGAATGGAGTAGACAACATTGCTCTGTTTCTGTGTGGGTAACTTGTCCTTAGGGTGAACGAGTTTCTGTCTTAAAGTGTTGCCTGGTTTAAAGAAAACAGGAACATCGTGCTGTCTAAAGATCCTTTGTAGTTTTTCAGACAGTCCAGATACATAAGGAATGGAGACACCGTTCCTTCTTGGTTCTGTTACACTTTTGTCCTGTTTTTTTGGCTCTTTTAACTTTGTTGATAGCCCAAGTAGGATAACCACAGGCTGAGAGTGCTTTCTTCTTACCCTCTGAGCCGGTGGGCACTTCTTGGGCTCTGTGTTATAATGTCCGGATTACACCCAGCTTGTGCTGTAGTGGATGGTGTCAGTCAAAGAGCAAGTATTGATCCGTATGTGTTGGTTTCCTGTACACTTCTATCTGGAGCTTTCCGTCCTCTCCTCCGAAACAGCCACCGAAACAGCCATTAGGAAGAACAAGATGACTGAAGCAGAGGCTGCAGACCTACGTCCAGTCATCTGGGAGCACTTCCTGACCACCCAGAGTCTGTCTCAGCTCCTCCCTGAAAACTACACGACATTCTTCCTTTTTCAACTTCCACCACTCCGTCCTCTGCTCTGCCTTTGTCCTCTTCATCTTCGTCACCACCAGAGTCATTTTACACACTACCATCCTGTGTTGTCTGGCTACACTCTCCCCTACCACTACTTTACAGTCACTGGTCTCTTTCAGATTACAACGTCTACACAAGATGTAGTCCACCTGAGTGCTTCTACCTCCGCTCTTATATATCACCCTATGTTCCTGCCTCTTCTGGAAGAAAGTGTTCACTACAGCCATTTCCATCCTCTTTGCAAAGTCTACCACCATCTGTCCTTCTGCGTTCCTGTCCTGAAGACCAAACCTGCCCATCACATTCTCATCACCTCTGTTCCCTTCACCTACATGCCCATTGAAATCTGCACCAATCACCACTCTCTCACCTCTGGGGATGCTCTGCATCACTTCATCTAACTCACTCCAGAATTTCTCCTTCTCTTCTAACTCACATCCTACCTGTGGGGCATAACCACTCACAACATTGAACATCACCCCTTCAATTTCCAGCTTCAGACTCATCAACCTGTCTGATACTCTTTTCACCTCTAGAACATTCCTCACAAACTCCTCTTTCAGGATAACTCCTACTCCGTTTCTCTTCCTATCTGACCCATGGTAGAACAACTTGAACCCTGCTCCTAAGCTTCTAGCCTTGCTACCTTTCCACCTGGACACACAGTATGTCCACCTTCCTTCTCTGCATCATGTCAATCAACTCTCTAGCCTTCCCTGTCATAGTCCCAACATTCAAAGTCCCTACTGTCAGTCCTAAATTCTTAGCTTTCCTCTTCTCTCTCTGCCTATGAACACACCTTCCTCCTCTCCTTCTTCGTCTTTGACCAACAGTAGTCCAATTTCCACCGGTACCCTGTAGGTCAACAGCACCGGTGGCGGTCGTTGTTAACCCGGGCCCCGACTGATCCGGCATGGACGTCATTGTCACGATTCGCATTTTTTATTTGGCATGTGTTTTACATCGGATGCCCTTCCTGACACAGCCCTCCATTTTTAAATAATAATTTCTTTTTACCAATGCAAGCGCAAGGGGGCACAAGCCAGTGTCTTATTGTGCCAGTCCCAAGTCTGGATAAATATCACAAGTTTAGACTTGACATTAGTGTCACAGTCCTTGGCAGGTATTTGTTTGTGGGAGGTAATGAATCATTCATATGTTGTAAGTGATCATTACCCTATTTTATGTAAAGTAGGTGGTCTTAGAAGATATATCAGAAAGGTGGGTATTTGGAAAGGCTCAGTGGGATAAATTCAGAGAGATAAGTGAAACAAGTTTTAAAAATATAAATAGAGAACAAGACATATGTATATTAGTGAGAATGTGACAGAGGCTATAATTGGAGCTGCCCATCAGACAATTATAAGGAAATCTGTTATGAAAAGGCAGAAGTTAGTTCTGTGGTGAAATGATGAGTGTAGTGAAGTAATAAAGAAATAGGTAATAAGGCTTTTAAGGTATTAAAAACACTCACAATTTCCAACATTTTATAGAGTATAAAAGAATGCAAGCAGTGGTTTGAAAGACTATTAAAGAAACTAAGGAAGCACTCCAATTAAACAACTTTGGGGAATGATAAAGAAAATTTGTGGAGTAAGACGGGAGTGGGGATACCCAGTATTGGAAAATGAGGGGGTGTTGGCTAGTAATGATATAGAGAAAGCATATATCTTAGGTAAAGCGTTGGTAGCGCTGTGATACCATGTTGGACCATCTGTCAGATGTAGTGTTTGAGGTCATATTACATTTATACAACAAGGTCTGGCAGGAAGGGAAATTACCAGGAAGTTGGAAACAAGCAGTTATAGTACCCATCAGGAAACCAGGAAAAGATCCCACCAATCCATCTAACTATAGACCAATTGTATTGATATCCCACGTGTAAAATTATGGAACGTATGATCACAGAAAGACTAACATTATTTGGAATCTTAGGTCAAAACATCAAAGTTGATTTAGAAAAGGAAGGCTGAACAATAGATCCGATAGTATGCCTAGAATCAGAGGGGAGGAAGGCACAAATGAATAAGGAGGAAGTGGTAGCATTATTTTTTGATGTGGAAAAATCTTATGATTTAATATGGAAAGATGGATTATTAATTAAAATTAAAAGATTAGGAATATCAGGTAAAATGTTCAGATGGGTGAAGGAATTTTTGTATGGACGCGCTATAGAGGTGAGAGTGGGAAAAACCTTTTCAGAAATCTATTTGGCAGATAATGGAATGCCACAAGGACATCCTTTGTTGTTTTCAATAATGATTGACGATGTGTATTATAATATTGGGCAAGGTATAGGGAGATCTCTGTTTGCAGATGATGGGGCACTGTAGAAAAGAGGTAGGAATGTTGAATATCTTGTGAAACAATTGCAGGAAAAGTGGAGCAGTGGTCTTTGGAATGGGGATTAAAATTTTCTGTTGAGAAAACAAAAATCCTTCTCTTCACAAAGAAGAAAATTGGAGCAGAGGTCCAACTGTATTTATATGGCAAGGAGCTGAAAAGGATAGACTAAAATTTTTAGGAGTGTGGTTTGATGCTAGGCTCACCTGGAATGTACATATCGATAGTATTGTAAATAAGTATAAAAAGGTTTTAAATGTTATGATATGTTTGGTGGGAACAGAGTGGGGAGCTGACTGGTCTGCTTTGAAGGCTTTAGGTTTAATAAGATCAGTTCTGGATTATGGGTGTGTGGCATATGGGTCGGTGTCTAAAACCTTGTTAGGAAAATTGGATCTAATACAAGCACAAGCATTAAGGATACGTAGTGGTGCTTTTAAAACAACATCTGTGCCAGCGTTGCAGGTAGAAATTGGGGAAATGCCATTGGAGTTAAGGAGACAGCTAATTATGATAACATATTTACAAGGACATAATAACCATCCTGCAATACGTGCTATTGAGCCATGCTGGGAACATGAAAAAAGGCAAACAAACTAAAATGCTTTGGTTGGGTCGTTCGAAAGAAGGCAAGTGATATGGGTATACTGGATAGGAGTTACTCTCCAACTGTTGTTCTGCCAGCTATACTTCCTTGGTTATTGCCACAGCCCAAGATAGATCTTAGCCTCCTTGAATTGATAAGAGATTAACATGGGGGAAATTATAAGATATTTAATTCAAACTAAAGTGGTGATTAAGAGACAAATCAAAAAGATGTGGCAGAATTAATGGAACAAAGAAAGTGAAAGAAGTTTAAAAACAATCCATTAGTTGGGAGCACAGGTTCTGGAGGATGAAACAGGAAAGAGGAGAGGGTTATAACAAGAATAAGGAATGGTCATACTGGTCTAAACAGTTCTCTCTATGTGACTGGAAAGCTTAATAATGGAAAGTGTGATTATCGTGGAGAGGAAGAAACAGTGAACCATGTTTTATTGCATTGCCAGAAGTATGATTCAGAGAGAAGTTTTAAAGAATGGAGAGCAAAATATCAGCAATATTCTTAAAAAAAGAGTAGGATCAACAAAACTAATGAATAGAATTTGAGAATTATTATTATTATATTTTTTATTAATTTGTTTTTCATTGTTTCCATTTTATTTATTTATTTTGATTGTTCCTATTTTTATTAGTTTGTTTGTTTGTATAGATCATTAGTCCAAACTCCAGATCAGTGGGTGGTGGTAATGCACCCGAAAGCTGTTTGCCAACTGCCAATAAAATCAACAGAAGAAGAACAAGAGGAATTTGTCCTTTTGTCTGTGGGCTGGGCCCCCTTAAGTCAGTGAGTTTCCTTTTGTTCTTGTATTGATGGTATTTGTTTTATGTATATTGACGCTAAGAAACAGTAGAAAGCAAAGCTCTGAACCAAGTTCCTGGACTGTTGTGCTCATGTTAGTTCTCCAAACCTCCCAGAACTGCTGGCTCACATCCTGATCCTGATCTTTAACATTACAAGAAGAAAACAGCGCTTAAACTTTTGTCTCAATAAAGCCAAAATATTTTTGTTTTTTACGATGGGGCTCTTGTCCTCCATTTCCTACTTCCATTCGGTCCGGTGTCACTGAGTTTGGAAAAATCCAACGCGTCCGTGATCCGATAGCCAAATCCAGCGACTACAAGGGGGCACTGGTCCATTACTGTCCATCACTCACCCTGCATTGGAATGAATTACTTCTGGTCTCTGTTAATCCAACAATGCATGAAGTTGTGTGGCGATAGAGGTCTTGAGGAAGTGCAATTGTTGATGTAGTTGACCCAGAGCTTTTGATAAATAGAAACTTATCTTGCCCTAGCTTATCCATTCAAGTGTCCTACAACAACATGAGAGAATTAGTGACATGTTATGTGACATGGGCGGCTGTGGCTTAGTGGTAGAGCGGGTCATCCACTAATCGGAAGGGTGGCGGTTTGATCCCGGCTTTCCCCAGCCTACTAAGCCACAGGCTCCCTGTAATATCCAGAATAGAATTTAGAATCCTTCTACTCACCTAAAAAGCTATTAATGGTCAGACACCATCGTATCTTAAAAAGCTCATAATATCTTATTACCCCATTAGAACACTGCTCTCCCAGAATGCAGGGTTACTTGTGGTTCCTAGAGTCTCCAAAAGTAGAATGGGAGCCAGAACCTTCAGTTATCAAGCTCCTCTCCTGTGGAATCTGATCCCAATTTGGGTTTGGGAGGCAGACACCATCTCCACATTTAAGAGTAGGCTTAAGACTTTCCTCTTCAATAAAGCTTATAGTTAGGACTGGCTTGGGTGAGTCCTGAACCATCCCTTAGTTATGCTGCTATATGCCTAGACTGCCGGGAGACTTCCCATGATGCACTGAGCGCCTCTCTCCTCCTCTCCCTATCCATCTGTATGCATTTGTATTCCATTAATGCATGTTACTAACTCAACATCTTCTCTCTCCCGTTGTTTTGTGCTTTCTCGTCTCTCCTCTCTCCTTCTGTCGCTTTCAGCAGGTACTTCTGCCTCCGAAGCTGCAGAGACCTGCTGCCCCCGTGTTCCTGCTCGACAACTTCTACTACAATTATTATTAGTCTTATTACTATTATTATCTTTATTATTCCTATCACTATCATTCCTATTATTATTACTTAATTAATATTAATATTAATATTACCACTACCATTACATTATTATTATTTTAAAATTCTAGGTGGAATTTACATTATTGCTAGTGCAGTGACAGAGACGGCAACCCTCACTGGCATCCCACCCACAAACACGGCAAATGCTACTGGGAATTAAATCCTGAGTGTTTTCAGTGGTGGATGGGAATGTCACACCTGCACCACCTGTGCACCCTATGCTATCTCCTTCCTTGTTTTAGTCTGGTGGGTGGTATTTGACACGTAACAGAATACTCAGACAAAGTTTGTATCAATTGGTACATTTGTTGTATTTGTTATTCTAAAAAGAGAACATAAATACAAGTTTAATTGTGTGAATTAATATTTGGGCATTCTGTCATTTCCTCTTGTTCTCCAAAAGTAAAACAGGCACCAAAAGTATGTTTGAGAAATAGTATCACACACCTGCAGGATAAGACATGCTTTTGGCTCTTCCTGAGTGAAATCATCAATACAACATGACTAATAGGGTGATGAGACAGCTCTGCTTTGATCCACTGGATCTTCAGTTCCTCTACATTGTATCTTCTTCAATAGAGGGATTGAATGACCAGCCCGCTTGGCTAATTTTCCCAAATTCAACATTTCTGTGTAAACTGTGAGGGTTAGATGTCAGTCACAGTTGGATGTATAAGTGTGTGATGATTAGAGCTTTTCACTACAGGATGCATTCAGAGACTAATCAGAATAATCACTTTAATGAGTCCTCTTTCCCAGCCACGCCACAGAGCACCGGGTAGCCTCACGACTTCCTGTGTGGTCCAGTTTTATTCTGCCTAATGAGATGAGAGAGGTATGAAACCCACACATGCCAAAATAGTTTAATTGATACCAGTATGCAGGAAAACTCACATCTGAAAAATTACTTAAATGTGGAGTGAGAACTATTATACTGGCCCTTTAATATTAGCAGGGGTTTGCGGTGTTGCTGATAAGTGCCAGTCTGTACCTCAATGGCTACTGGGATCTCATGCTTTCTGTCTATTTGCTGGCAAAGCAACCCACAAGTTGCCTGAACTATGTACAGTGCGCTACGCCAGCCCAGTGTTCGATAGCTAGCTACGGCTGGCTAAAACGTAGACAATTCCAAATTTGTGAGTCAATCAAATAAGTGCTTACTAAAGAGAAATCTGGAACTATCAGGATTTTGCATACCCATGTGTACAGCTGAAGCTGAAGGCTCCGGCTATACATCCCTACCAGTGTCAAGCTGGCTCTCATCTTCTGACTCACTTGTACTGCTGGCTGCTCTGTCCTGCTCTGCTGTTTTTGATTTCTTCCTTACGAAGAAATCCTGAATGTTCTGATTTCTTTTCATCCTGTAATAGTTGCATGCCACTTTATATCGTACATAATATATTCATGCATACATACATGCAGCAAACTTACTCAGGCCCACAGAGTTACACAAGACAGAATTAAATAGCTAGCATTAGCATTATCGTCCAAACAATGATGACAGGATAATGACAGACCTGCACCATGTTATTATGAAAATCAAAAAAGACTTTTGTAACCACTGGCACGGTGTATCAAAAAGTAGCAACCGCTCTGCTCCAAATGAAACCAAAATCTTATTCTTATTCTGGGTTTTTGGCAGACTAGACGCTTCTCTGGCGCATTGCTGCCTCTCAGGTTTGAGACTAAATTGCACCTATAAACGAAAGTACGGTTTTACAGACAGACAGATGGTTCGAACGTAGGTCCCACCTAAGATTTCAGGGGTGGCCCGTGCCACCCCAGGTCACTAACTGGACACACCATGGTGATAATACACTGTCTTCAAATGAGTGGTTTCTAGCTTTTAGATGCAAATGCACGACGCTCTGCAATCCCGAGTTAGCGTGTCGTCTGTGCTGATAAAGTCTTTATCAGTGAGGTGAAGATTCTAAGTAGAGAGAAGAGTTGGTTTGAAAGAGGAGTCAAAGAAGCCATTTTTGAGACATTTCTGAGATTCAACTTGCCAACGATCTACCACAGTGTATTATCACCATGGTCAAGCCAATCGTATGCTAATCAGGTAATTAACAGTGATGAGGGAGGTGCAGCCTGAAAACAATAGGCCTGATTACCTGGCCATCATGGAAACAAAAGAAGGTCAGTTTCAGGTGAAACTAGGCAGGGTAAACAGCAGACACTCAGGAAGACTCTTCCCTGAGGGCAGGGCTTAAGCAACACAGATTAGCTTAAATTTCTGAGTTACCAGACCTTTTCCACAATTGAGAATGACTTCCGGATGGGAGCCAAAACGTCTTGATTCTGAAAACAGTGTCCAGATGACTACGACTGAAACCTTTTCTACGACTAAATTGCAAAGCTTAATTAGTAGCGGTGCTACCTGGTTCCAAAATTAGTAACTGTGCTACCTCAGCGCAACATTGTCACTTTTTAAAATGTTACGTTTGATAGGAGTCCCAGCCTGAAGATATTTACATGACAATATTCAGACATAGTCATAGCAGCCCTATACACGCCCTATACTCTTAAAAATGGCTCATAGTAGGTTAACCAGATCCACCTCAAAATTGATTATATATTGCTTAATATTGAAGCTTGTGAGTTTTCATCAAAAGCCATTGCAATGATGGCTCATTATTTGCCATGAAACTGGAAATTGTTGTAACTTGAGTGTACATTGTCCGATCTGCCCAAAATTTCACATGTATGATAAGAGTCCTGGCCTGAGGACTTCTACATGTCAGTATTGAGTTATAGTCATAGCGCCACCTACTGGTAACAGGAAGGAAGCCAGGTGTGGCAAACATCATCTGATCTACAGGGAATTTACATTGTGTCGTCTATGCTTGATACAGCAACATCTGTTGGTGTCGAACCGGGTCGTCATGGCAGATGCATGGCACCATGCCAAACAGGAATGTTTCAATTGATCAGCCTCAAACTGCATGTGGTTATTGATGGACCACTCCCAGTTACAGTTATGTGACATTCATGAGTGATAGTCATTGCGCCAATTACTGGCAACAGGAAGCAAACCACATGTAACAAACATCATCTGATCTACATGAAATTTAATTTGTGTGGCCTACACTTGATATATGGAAGGCCATTTGCACAAGTAAAGTCTTAAATAGTTCTTGTTTAGACTATATTAAAATGCATGTAAACACATAGAATTTGGTCATATTAACACGTTATATTTTTATGTGTTAACACGTCAGGTAGATTTTCTACGCCTTAAGGCGTCATGATTTGGCATCTTAACACGCAAATAGCTGTCACAGCTACAGCTACAGCTGTCACAATTTTTATAACAAAACAGACCACACATTGCATACCTAAAGCTTGCAGATGTCTGTCGTTCATTGGTCAAGCATTTGAAAGGTCAATAGAAATACATTAGCACCATCATGTATATTGAAAATTGATTCTCTTTTGCTTACAACAGTTTTGCATATTATGAGCTCTTGCATGCCTGCTGTTTGTATTACTTTGGTGTGGTTCATTCTGATAGGTGAGGATGCCCTATCTATCCCAGAGGTGCACTGAAAATCAAAAGCTCAAATCTCAGCTCATAAGAATTAGTCAGCACATCTGATTTGGAAGTTACCTGATCATGTTTACCACATGAACCACTTTTTTGGCAGTGAGTTATATTATTCACACAATTATATGCAACAAAAGGAAATGAGAAATAAGTTCTTTGCAAGACTGTCATAAGCAAAAGAAAATCCCACAATTTCCAGTGGGCATGACTGGGGAGTGGGACTAATGTGTTTCTCTACTCACCTATCCAAATGAACCACACCAAAGGAGTAATACACTTCAGAGTTCCATTAAAACAAATGCAAGACATACAAGAGCCCTACCTATGACTGACTGGTGGTGCTCTGATCTTGTCAATTACATAGAGCCTGTCTGGGTTTTCATTGAAGAGGTAGGGGAGCAGGAGTATTGTAGCACTGACTGAGTCCTAAAGGGGAAAAAACTTGGGTCAGTTTTTATAGTAATGATGGCAAAATGTATTTGAAGAACCTCAAATAAAGTTATAAATACCTTTGTGTGTCTCCTCACATTCCTGCCCTCTGGACTAGAATCTCCTTGCCCAGGCTCCTCCTTCTGGCCTCTGCAGCAATTTTGTCTGCTGCTTTTCCAAAGCCTTCCAGCAACCTCTTGTCCACATCAACTTTATAGATGTGATCAATTTCAGAAAAAAATTGCCCCTTTGAACGCATTTTTGAGAGGCTTAGGATGCTTGAAAACTCTTAAAATTTTGCACACGTCACAACTGGCGAAAATCACAAAGGTCTCAGGTGTGGCCAGGGGGCTCCATAGCGCCCCCAAACGCACGCCACGGTTGGGATAAAGTTGCTTTGAGCCAAATGAGATTTTGGGGGTTCATTGCTCTCATCATAAGCTACGTTTTCACTACAGGAACTTTCCCAAAGGACTAGGAACCTTTGGAGAAACTTAGTGTGTTTCCACAGCAGGGACCAGGGTCTAAATTAAGTGCCAGGGACATTTTTTCACCCCCCAAAAGGTAGTACTTTTCAGAAGTACTGGGACTTTCGGGGTGGGGCTTGCTTCGCTGAACATTTCTGATTGGTCAAGCTCCGACCGGCAGAGCAGAAAGTGGTTTGACCCTCTGGATCCACATCGATTGGTCAACCAGTCAGTTGAAGGTAAATCACATACGGCCCACATGCTACTTGTTAAATGCTAAAACAAACTGTTGTCATGGTATTGCTACATACTAACGCTAACGTTAGTGGTGTAGAATCGTGGTAAATGGACTGTACTTATATAGCGCCTTTCTGACTACTCAAAGCACTTTAACTACATATCACATTCACACACTGATGGCAGGGGCCAACTGCTCATCAGTTGAAAGAAACTAATCATTCACACACACTCACACAATTTGGGGTTCAGTGTCTTGCCCAAGGACACTTCGACATGTAGGCTGGGGGAAGCTGGGATCGAACCGCCGATCTGTCCGCCAATGAAGCGGACAGGTAAAGTGAACTGCAGGCTGCAGACCAATGTGTTTATTCCTGCGACCAACAGCAGCCCTCCTCCCATGTCTCCTGCTGCTGAAGCACACAAGTGCTGGATTTTTCACGTTTATATTTCTGCAGATCAATAAATAGCTGTGGAACTAAATGTCTGTATAGTGGCCGTTCTTGTGTCTGAAAACAAGTACATACTACTATATGTGTAAAAAAATACGTAACACTTATGCTTGTTTTACCATATTCTAATATTAAAATGCTCTGAGGAAGTAGTGGCTCTCAATTTCACCGTTATACACTGGTAAGCTTAGTATTTAAACAGCAAAAGTCCTGAATTGCAGGTGATTTGTTTAATAAGTTAAAATAATAGTTATTGTAGCTGTGTGATAGGTGTAACCTAATGGGTGTATTTTGCCTAATCGTCCCGGGTCTGTAGACTGTGGTTGTAACAGCAATAGACAGAAGGAACTTTTTAGTTCCTTGAAAAGCAGTTCTTGGGGATAAAAGTTCTGGGTACTTTTGGTGGAAAAGCAGCTGTAAAGAACATATTTCAGTTTCTTTTGAGAGAGTTTTCCCAGCAGGAAGTCAGCCATTTTGGATTTCCTGCGTCAATTTAAATTTTTTAAACACGTTTGAGGCCTTTAGGATGCTGAAAAAGTCACAAAACTTTGCGCCCAGACTTGAACTGGTCTTTTGGGAGGTGCGAGGGTCCTCTCATCGCTGCTTCCAGCGTTAATTATTATTATTATGATTAATTTTTTTTAACTTAGAACACATTTTTGGGCCGCTTGGGATGTTCCGAATCTCAGGAAACTTTGCACAGAAGTGTTTGAAATAGATATGATATGGGTCTTGTGCATGAGTCTGGCAAAATGACTAAAATAGTGCCCCCTAACATTTTTCAAAGTCAAAGCCCCCACCTTTAAATTTGAGCTAGATGTATGAAATTTGGGAGGCAGATGTATCATCTCCAGAGTCTCTGCCTGAAAACATCTACAAGCCAGTATTCATAGCTATAGTGCTACCTACTGGCAACAGAAAATCAAATGTTTTATACTTTGATGTACTCCTCTTTGCAGTTTGACCAGATCCAACTCAAATTTGGGCAGATAAGCCTTAAGATCTTGATGATGCTATATTGTGATGCTTGTGAGCTTTTGTTGAACATGTCCGTGGCATGGCGTCGAATTTCAATGTTTCGCCATGAAAGAGGAAGTTGTTGTAACTTGACTGTAAATGGTCATATCTGCCCTAAACTTCACACATTTGATAAGAGATTCTGGCCTGAAGATATCTACATGCCAATATCCAGTTATAGTCATAGCACCACCTACTGGAAAAAGGAAATGACACTTTGATGTCCTCCTAGCAGGTTGACTAGATCCACCTCAAATTTGGGCCGAAAAGATGTGTATGGTGCTGTACAGTGAAGCTTGTGAGTTTTCTTTGAATGCCATTGCAGTGCATTATTCGCCTTGAAAAACAAAGCTATTATTGAGGCACTAAGAATGCTTGAAAACTCACAAAACTTGGCACACATGTCAGAAGGGGTGTATTTTGTTGTCTGATATGGGTTGCTGGCTTGGACATGTGTGACTTACTTCTCTGATTTGTGGCTTTGGGAGAGAGTAGCTCATGTTCACAAATATCATAGGTGGGAGTAAGTATCAAACGTGATGTCATCAGGTATAAAGTCTGGAGCTGCTTCATAGACAACGAATGTGAAACAATTTTTTTTATTTACCCAAATTAGCTTTATTCTATAGTAGCGTTTCATTTCTGAAACAGAAAATGTACCCATAGACTCAGAACATCCCCCTGGGTGTTCTTCGATATAGTGGATAGTTGCTTGTAACTAGTCAAATAATGTTTATATAAAGTAAACCCCATACATTAATGAGGAAAGTCTGTCATTATATTGGATAGTTGCTTTTAATTACTGTCAAATAATGTTTATTTAAAGTAAACCTCATACATTTATGGGAAAAGTATATTTTCCCAAAACATTTTTGTCTTGGTTAATGTCAAGTTGTCATAACAAAGATATCTCAAACAATGTCAACTTTGCATTAAAAGTGACCGAATTACACTAATAACAACAGTCATAAACCTTCATAAAGACTCCTTCATGTTCATGACAGGTGTCATGTCATGGTTATGACGGTGTCATGTCAGTCTTATGCACCCAGATTCAAATAAAGTAATGACTATTGAATTATATTTCTTTAAGCTATTATCACATTATCTATTGTATTTGTACAGTATAAAACCAATATTTAACAGGAACTCACTGTAATTAGATTGGATAATCACATAAAATAAAAGCCTAGAGCTGTCACGATACTGTTAATGGGCTTTACTGTTAATGGCTGTGGCTTAGAGGTAGAGGTTGTCCACTAATCGGAAGATGGGCGGTTCGATCCCCGGCTTCCCCCAGCCTGCAAGTCGAAGTGTCCTTGGCACTGAACCCACATGTGTGTGCCATCAGTGTATGAATGTGTGAGTGAATGGGTGAATGTTAACGTAGTGTAAAGTGCTTTGAGTGGTCGGAAAAAAACTAGAAAGGCGCTATTTAAATGCAGTCCATTTAAAGGAGAGTAATTTGAATGTAATTTTACATATGTGTTTTACATCCAAAAATCTGTATTTTAATGGGGAGGTCTTGTGGATGGATTGGATAATTTTCCGACCACTCAAAGCACTTTACACTACATATCTTGCCCAAGGACACTTCGACTTGCGGGCAGGGGGGAAGCCGGGGATCGAACCGCCCATCTTCTGATTAGTGGACAACCTCTACCTCTAAGCCACAGCCATTAACAGTAAAGCCCATTAACAGTATCGTGACAACTTTAGGCTGTTATTTTATGTGATTATCTAATCAATACATTTACTGAAGAATACTGTTTGAAATCAAGAGTCTTCTTTTAAACGTTAATTTTAAGGTAATTCTCCAATATTTTTCTTTTTATTGTGCAAAATTTATACATTTAACATTCTAGAGATGTTTTATAATGTTTTATAATTCGGCAATAGTTGGACTGTAAAAGCACAGAGAATGTCTACAGTAAATATATGTACTTTAAAAAAATGCTCTGTAGAATAATCTTTTTTATTGTCATTTGACGGTTTGGTAACTTCTGCTTCCAGAATTTTTACCGTTTTGTTTTTTTACAGTGTAATCCTAGTCACCTCTCATGCCCTTTAATTATCCTTAGTGGCACACATCAATCATGTGTCCATGGGACCTTGCAAGACACGGAAAGGCAAGTGAGATGAAAATCCGTTTGACCTGTCCAGGACTAAATTAATTATCCAATTCCTCCTTTCCGAGTGACTGTGCTGCCCAGATAACTTCTGAGCTATTTACAAAAGACTGCCTCGTCAATTTAACAGTCGCTGTATAATCACTTGGTAAACGATCGGCACAAAACTCCAGAGACTGCCATAAACTCCCCAGACATCTGAGTAGTTATCATCATATTTTACTTTTTCACTCAGTGAAGCTGAGGTAATGAACATAAAAGCACAGAAAAATAACCCTGAGAAACTGAAAATAAGACAAATCAGAGGTGACTTAACTCAACAAAATTATTTTGTTACTCATTTGCTCTCTCTAATCTTGAGCCCATCTTCAGCCTTTGCAGCCAGTTGTCTCATTACTATTGCAGCCACCCATTTTTTTTATTTTGCCCAAAGCCCTGAGGAGGAGGGGGAGGAAAAGAGTGGCGGCAGGAGCATGTCTAAAGCCCAATTACACCCTCCATCCACTCATCACATTGGCGAGAGGAGGAGTAGCAATGTTTTAATCCGGAGTTTTCACCATGGCCAAGGACAGGAGCCAGCGGGAAAATTTATCAGTTCTGTAACGATTTCGATGGATCAAAACACTCCGCTAGATATCTCTCTGCACGGGACAATATGTCTCCCCCTGTTCTCCAGGAGTAAGCATATTTCTCTCCAGAAAACAAGAAAGATCAAGAAACAAGAAAGAAAGATCTATACAAGTGTCAAAGGCTGCTGTCTGTGATGACTTGGTGCTCCAAGAAAGATAACAGTCTTTTACATATGCTAATAGTAAGTTAAATAACAAGGAAACAGTAAACATATTTAAGCTGGACCTCTGCCAATCACATGGGAGGAAGGAAATTTGGCCTCAAAGGTCTATGCAGTATGTGACTGCTTGACATGAAGCTGAAAAAATGGAGCTGTAAGGTCAATATGGCATGTCAGTGGCCAGCAGGCCTGATTGAGACACCCTGAGGCCCAGCTCCACAGAAGAGGGGTGGCGGAGAGTGTGGCGGCACAAAACTGCAACCCAGCTGACTCCACGAGTGGAAACATCAGAGCCAATGTCAAACGGGTGGAGAGAGTTTAAATACAGAAACATGAGTACTGTCTTGATCCACCAGCTCCTCGAACGCACTCCAGCACTATTGTGTATTCATGACTACCAAGCAAAAAGAGGCAAGGCCAGGATGTGGGAGAATCCACAGACACCTACACACACACACACACACACACACACACACACACACACTATAGAGTTAATCTGCGCTTTGATGGGCTGACCATTTCACAGTGCTGTGAGGCAGGTGAAAAAACACAAGGAGGTCTGATCATAACCCTGACCTCTCCTTTTAGACCAGAGGAAGAGGAGGAGGATCCATGCATAAAACAACCTGAGGCGTTTAATCTCCACAAAGGATCCTCTGAGTCAAGGCTGCCACCTGGAGATACAGCTGACCGGCCCAGAGAACGTTTTGTTTCCTGATGGCCTTACAATTGTAAAATGAATTTCATACTTTGTACAATTACATTTTTCAATCAGTTCAACATACAAATTTAGCTATGAGCACAGTAAACTCACAGTGAAGCCTAAACGCGCATAGCCCTGCTTGGGACTGTCTCATCCGCTGTTTGTCAGAGTTTGTTTTGGAGTGTGTAATTGGCTCATTGTTGACTTTAAATGTATTTATTGTATAAAGTGGATATTGTAACAGTATATATTTTTTTGCATTCAAGACGATGCAATCCTAGAATTGTCTATGTCTTTTTGAGTAGGTTTGGGCAAGTTTTTATTCAATGTACTACCACATGAAGTGCCAGAAGCTGAAGGTTTTAGGTTTTAACCATTTATCCAGCACTTTTAGCTACCCATTTTAGCTTCTCTGCTCATTGGCTAACTAATTTTCACACATTTTAAATCAGCAGGTGGTGTTACAGCTGACTGAGGTTTGTGGCAGTTTATTTGTTATTGTGACAATAAATATGCTAAAGCTCAGCCTCACACCCATTTGCAATTCTATTTGTGTGCTTTTTCCCTCCAAAACTCAAATATGTAGATATTTGTTTGTTTTACTAAATCATAATTTATATATTTTGTAACTTGTTGAGATACTCCACAATATTTCCATGTACCCCCAGGTAACAGCAGAAGTACCATCTATTAATTTTCCAATTAATATCATAATGTTGAGTGAACTAATCCTCCATAAAAAATACTTAGTTAGACTAAAAACCAAGCTGCTATACATATTTTCAGTTCTGTCTTTAACAGACAAGTTTGCCAACTTGGCCTGTTCTGGGCATCTACCAGTGAGATTCTTTTACAACTTCTGCACACCCAGAAGAGCGTCTTGGCTTCAACTTGCAATTATACTTTTTCACTCAGACTTTTACTGGTTTGGTGAAGCAAAAAGCAAAGTCATTCAGGTATCTTCTGCATGGGATTGACATTGGCTCAAAAGGATGAACAGGGAGGAACTTAAGGGAGAGGGAGGGTGTGTCTATTAAAACATTGGTTCGGGCTCCTGTTTATCAACATGAGACTCTCTTTTAATTGTGAGCAGACAGAGTGGCAAGTGCTATTCAGGCAAGATGACAAATTCTGAATATTCAGTAGGACTAACAATGCTGTGTTGTGACAAAACCAGTTTCTCTTGTTACCTTGTAGGCCTATGACTCAACCCCCCTCCACCCCCACCGGCCCTATCTCTGAGGCCCGGCTGGCACGGCTCTGAGTGAATTAATGAGTGAAAGCAACCTGTAACGAGGATGCCAGAGTACATTATTGCTGCAGCCCAATCCCGGTAAGCACCAGTGAGGGTTGCAGTCTGCTTCAATGAGGAGCACTCAGAGTGGGGGAGCTGGAGAGAAGGACGAGTGGGGGAGGGAGGGGTGTTTGAAGGGGATAAAGCTGATACCTGCTTCTGCTGCAAACCTCTGTGCAAAGTACAATCCTAAAAACAAAGGGTTTGGAGGAAGACCAGAGAATGGATCTTTACAAAGTTGAACACTTCATTTGCTGCAGTGTAAGGACATCTGGAAGAAATATGACTTACAGAAAACTAGATTTTATTAAAAATTAACTAATACCCAATGAGTTTGAGATCAAATTTCAAGGGAGACCTGAGTACATAAAAAATGTATAATTTCAAAAAAACATCACAAGATATGGTAGAACAGTAATATTATTAGGCCTCGCCTAGCCTCATCATGTGTGAGGGACATAAGACAGGCCTACCTGGAAAAGCCACTCACTAAGAGGCTTGACAAAGAAAAGACAATAGGAAGGCGCAACCGTTAATTCTCACGTGAATGTGAAAGTGAGATGAGATCTTGTTTGAACCCAACGTGAGATCTCAGTTGAATCTAAACAAAGGACTCCCTTTGTATGAGACGCGCGAGACAGCGCATGAAACCTCGGCGCACAGCTATGACGACACCAACTCTATAAAGCCTGGAGCTAAACACTGCACGTTGCCATTTCCACAGTAACCCATTTACTAAAGGAGGCACATCACATCTCTCCACAGTAACTGCCGTTACCACAAGAAGACGCTTTTCATATGAGCTTTAATTTCCCTAGGAAGAGACACTAGACAAGAAACAGACTGTTTTGTGTTTGCTGAACACTTTTTGGATCCTGATCGTTTACTCCCCATAACGATTCCGTATCTGCAGAAGGAAGAGACATGGACTGACCGTTCCCTTCACGGAGAGCAAGATTGCAGCTGAGCCCCTCTCCCTACCGACGTCGGCCGCTGCTTTCCTTTGCTGCCCTGAAAGGAACAGTTTTCCCATTGGACCCGGCTCTGTCAGCACCCAAGCCTGAGAGAAACTCTGCTGGACAAATCCAAACAAACTGACACATCCATCAGTTGCTAACCTTGAGCAATTTCAAGTAAGAGGCTTGTGTCTAGGCAGAGATAGATTTTATAACTGTGTTATCTTAGCTAAGTTTCATTGTTGTGAATGGTGCCTTGCTTTTTGGAAAAGTGACGGCCGCTGCGCTCAAATTGCTGTGTTTTTTTTCTTTTCCATTTTGTATCGGTACCATGCTGTTGGGCCATTTTAACTGTGTTAGCTTTAGCCACTGTGGGAGCTAATAACTGTGCTTTATCAGACTAAGGTCCAGTAACACTATCGTTGTATGAAAGTATACTGCCGGATTACTGTGTGATAAAGGGACAGCTTAATAGCTGTCCCTTTATCACATCACCGCTTTGCCACGGCATGTGAGATTCCTTGTGTTTTACTCAGTGTTTTCCTCTCTCTTCTCTCTCTCCACAACTCGCACACCTTTACACGTACATTTACATGCTTAGACACATCTTAAATGGCCCAGATAACGTGGTAGCTTAGCCAGCTAAGATGCACGTTATTTTGAGGACAAATAGAGTTTTAGCTCTATCACTTTATTAAGATTTGTGGGTCTGCCCGCCATCGATCAAAGTTATTGATTGTTAATCAGTGCTGATGTTAAATAAACACTGTTGTATGTTTTAAAGAGCAGTTGCCTGTGGTTATTGTGTGTACATGTTGTAATAATAGCTGGTGGCGACGGTCAGTGCTCGGATCTCACCCTTCACTATTCCCCCTTTTAATGTAAGATAGTGCCTTAAATATCAACATTTTTAGCCACCTCTGAGACTGTTTTTCATTTTTGGTTATTGGTCTCTGATCCCAGTGTGGTGCCCTGTAATTATTAATCTATATAAATAATTTTGATATTAATATTTTTATTAATATTCATAAATATATTTGATATTTCTGCTAATAACCAAACCTGCCCTAAATGAATCCCAACAAATATACATTAGAATATAAGCAAGGTATAAGTATACAAAGATTAAGCATGCAATGTCTACTAGCAAGACCATCATCATCAACGTGAATGTCTATGTGTTGTGAGCAGTTTAATGGATTTCCCTGTCTCAGACTGTTTGCCTGAAGAGGTAAAACTATACAATATTTCACAAGAAAAGACAAAAGTCTAAATATATTTTTGTATAGCAAAATTAATTGTCACAACCCCTTAGATTCATCTCTTCCCCTCATGGGGCTCCTGGTCCCCAGGTTGGGAACCACTGGGTTAAAGAATTTCTTTCCTGTAAAACATGTAGAGGATGTACAGTAATTTTTCAGCCCTGAGGAGGGTTTGCACAGCTTCCTGTCAGGCATGCCCCAACAACCTCAAACAATGGAGTTAAGATAGCCTGTATAAATTGTGAGGTGCAGAATTGCCTAATATGAACATAATTCCTAGGGATACTGGGCTGGCTTTTACAGTATTTCAGGAAACCAAAAGAAGACACACTTTACATGTCACTGATACCTATTTGAAGATTCTGTACCAATCGGTGCCGATGTCATTTGGTACCACGTTGGTTTTGATAATTTCGATAGGCAACGTCATTAACAACAAGCCTCCCCCACACGCGGCTCACGGCCCCGGTGCCTGTTTAATACCAGGTTTACCAGGTAACAAAAGAGTTTCCCCTCGGGGAAAAGTAAAGTATTTCTGATTCTGATTCTGTTCCCAGTACCCATCCCCACTCATGAGTGCCTGATCGGTACTGTGCATGTACAACTCTCAACAGAGATGAGAAGGAAGTGAGATGGCTCACTCCTTAGCTACTTCCATCATCAGCTCTGGAAAAAAATGATGTGTTCGGGCAAGTGAGTTACTAGATGTACAGTACTTACTGTTGAGCCCTGCCATACATATTTGTCTTCATAATAATCTTTTCCCATTTATCTTATTATTACCTATTATTTATTTTATGAGTTAAGTTAACATGTACCACATGTTCATTTGCACTACCGGACTATTTATTTATACATATACTGCATCATTTGCACTCTGGTACTATGTACTGAATACTGCAATAACTCATCTACTGCACTGTTAACTATTTCTGTCCATAATTTGCACTCCTTAATATTCATTGCACTACTGTTCTGCCCAGTCCAATTCATTGTTGTACATATCCATCAGTATACTTCCACTTGTAAAATATTTTCATAATATTGCTCTATCCTGCATTTATGCACATACTTTATATCCTGCACTTGCTTATTGCATTTCTGGTTAGACCTAAACTGCATTTCGTTGCACTGTACTTGTACATGTGTAATGACAATAAAATTGAATCTAATCTAATCTAATCTAATCTAAATATTTGTAATACCAATTCAAATGTCACATGGAACAACAAGTGGCTTAGTGTAGGGACAGACATGCTAAAGAATAAATTTATACCTCTCTTACTTCAAACCATTGATAGTTGTTAAACACAATTCTGTTATATACTGATGTCAATGCAAGTGACATACAGAATCAGATGCCAATATCTTTGTAAGGAAGGCACCAATAACATGTTTTCACTGCCAATACAGATTCAGAGTTTTAAAAGATGGATCAAGATATACACTAGTACTGATCCAATCCAAAACTTTTCTAGATCATCAGCATGGGGCCATTGTAAAAAAGAATTTGTAATATAATCCTTTTTTTATCATCAACATAGTATTCCTCTATTTGCAAAAAAAATTGTTGTCACTTTTTTTTGTTTTCAGTGCTTGAAACGTGTAACCCAATGAAGCTGCATGATTAAGATTTGGTGCTAAAATAATTCTCATCTGTTTTCTGTAACAGATGCAATTATGGAATTTCCAAACACATCAGCCTAAGACATGTGGGCTGCAATAAGGCGAAAATGCAACAATGAGTAGTTTGCAAAGAAAAAGATGGAAGTTTGATTTTCTTGATATGTTGCCTTTTTTTAGATTTGACCAAGAGTCAATATCGCATACAATGTTCGGTAAAAATTTTAATTTTTCATAACTAGTAATGTATGGATTCAATGTATTTTAGCACACTTCAAAATGTATTGTGTAAGTGTATTTGTAATATAAAAAATAAGTAAACTGAATATATACTTTTCTGTAAATAAAGTACACTAATAGTTAAAACACATTTGAACCATAAATCACACTTTCAAATGTATTTGTAACACATTTCAAAGTGTAGCTGAATATATTAAAGTGTATTTGTTGAGCACTAGCAAGTTTCATAAAACAGAAGTTATCTCATTGCACGAGACCCAACAAATCCCACCATGAGCACGCACTTGGCAACAGTGGCAAAGAAAAATTTCCTTTAAGAGGCAGAAACTGCCACTGCTGTGCTGCACAACATTTGTGTACAAAACAGAATCCCCCTTCCGAGGCAGGGAGAAGTGGTGCTGGAGGCGGATGAGAAACTCGTGGGTCCTGTCATCCCTGAATATATCGGTGGACGACTTGTCCTCAGTCATATCATAAACAATTTATAGGAACATGTTGTAAATACTGTAAAACAATTTAGTAAATTTGTAAAAGAATGACTAACCACTGTCAGTAAAGTATTTGTACAATGAACTCTCATGATCTAATGTTGCTGTTTCAAATGGTTAGAAGAATATGAAAGACGTAAAGGCGTGTGTGTGTGTTGGAGCCATTTGGCTCCCAAGACCCTCCACCCTCCTTCCCTCACCACCAGCAGGAAAACCTATATATGGTCATGGAAGTTGTTAAATTGTGTGTAAATTGTAAGCGGGGATTTTTTTGGAGTGGCTTTGCGTCTGTACGACTATATAGTGCCATTGTTTGGTTGGTCATATACTGCGGAACAGCGAGTGATACATTTGACAGAAATTTTGCAGAGCTTTTGGACATCTGCTGCTACATTTTGACAGAGATTTTGCAGTGCTACTGGACGACGGTTGCACCTCGATTGAGTGACTGATTTGCAGTGAATCTTTTGTGTTTTGCACTGATTCTGTCAACATTATGGCCATCGAGAATACAGGTAATCATTCAAGGGTCTTGACGCCAAAACGAAGTATAAATCTTGCTGATGCTGATTTGCGTATGACTCTAACGCAATATGTGACACTGAAAGATTACTTTGTTGTCCTAGATTTGAAAAGAAGACTAAATGTGTTAGACAAGTGACAGAGGATTGGCATGCTATGGTACAAATGATTGCAGATAACTGAGACTGGAACATTTTATTGGCATTAAAGGAACCGCACTAAGCTGGTTTAAATCCTATCTATTAGATCTCAGTTTGTACATGTTAATGATGAATCCTCCAAGCACGCCAAAGTTAGTCATGGAGTTCCGCAAGGTTCTGTGCTTGGACCAATTCTATTCACCTTATATATACTTCCTTTAGACAATATTAATAGTAAACACTCCATAAACGTGCAATTTGTTATGCGGATGATACCCAATTATATCTATCGATAAGATCTTATCTAAGAGAAGACAGGGTCAGAATATGGTACTAGTCAAATGGGTGGGTTGGCCAGATAAATTTAACACAGAAAAACAGGTCATTCATTCACCGTAGGGTTTTTCAAATATACTGCATGCTGAGACTACTGTCTGACATGGCTGGGGACGGTTTTTTGTTACATTACCTAACAATTTTTATTTCTTATTTCTTCTATATTATTTTACCGCAACAACACAATAGCAAACATTAGAACAAAGTTACCCAAACCATATAAATTTACAGTACCTTATGAAGTGGCATTAATAGAAATCCAATATCAAAAACCTGGACAAATTTCGTCAAAAGATGCAGAATTCGTTGTGTTCGACAAAAAATCAAACAATTCTACAAAATCTAACAGCGACTACTGGATTCTGTTTTACCATTAAGAGAAGGAAATAACGAAGGACTTGTTAAGAGAATGGGGTATACATAAGGAGGTTGCGTTAATTGCTCCTTTACATTCTGATTTGTTTTTTCAGGACAAGTTAATGATAAACGGTGTTGATCTTAAGATCAAATTAATAAGAGCTAAAAATGAATTTTGTTTAAAGCGCAATACTGTAGATGATTTTTGATTCAATATTCTGTCAGCAAGTCTGTTTGTAAAGAAGGTCACAGTATCTCCTGCTGTTAAACTTGCTCATGCCAAGGCTCTAATAAACAATAATGTGAAATATCCTATCGACAAAGTATGTCTCAAAAATGTTAGCATTCCTACGGCCAATCGGGTTTATAATCAAGAAAATATATTCTATTTTAATCATTACGATATAGAGTTTTTATGTTTATATGTTGGTGGACAGCAATACCCCTCAAAGCTTTTTCACCTAAGTTTGCAAGGAGTAATACCATTAGGGAATATCATGAATTATATTCAACAACTGGAAATATAAAAATATAAAAACAACGCTGTATCCATAACCCGTGACAAATTTTGTAGAGAATATAGTCTGTTTTGTTTTAACTTGTCCCCTGATGAAGGCTGCGGTGATCACATGTCTCTCATAAAAAACGGTAATGTCAGATTAGAGGCTCGTTTTAGAAATCCTCTTCAGCGAAAAATAAGTGCCGTTATTTATGCTACATTTGATTCTATAGTTGAGATATCGTCAAGAGGTCAAGTTCTCATTGACTTTTTCTAATTTTAAGTAACTATGATATGAATACAATAGAATTGTCGGATATTCGAGGTAAGTTGTTAAAACAAAGCCTCTTTCTAGGGGTATTTATCCCTTTTACTTGAGTGGGCAGCATTGGGTCGCTATTTATATTAATATGCAGGGTATGAGATCATTCTTTGACAGTTTTGGAACCCGCCTACATACTCACATTTTCCAGAATCATTTTCTGTCTTCCTTAATAGAAATTTTGAGACTATGCAACATTCTGTAAAACAGGTACAAGATGGGTGTTCTGCTGTATGTGGTCAAGATTGTATTTTTTTTCTTTACCATATGGATAAAGGGTTATCTTATGATGATCTAATGATGACATATAGTAATAATTTGTCCGCAAATTATTTTATGGTTTGTAAATTTGTGAAAAAATACATCCCTTAGTTGCAAGTGTCCAATGTGTTCAATCAGGAGATTCTTTTAAAGATGTGTAAAGTAAAGTAACATGATATGCAGTGTGTATCATAGTGGATACCCCCTTATTATCGAAAAAACAATAAAAAACAATAAAATAAATGTAAACAAGTACATGTATATTCCATGTACAATAAGCTTTGCTATTGCCTTGTGGATCTAAATAAAGGACTCTGCAATAATAAATGTCTGTTTCTTTGTCTTTATTTAAAAACAAACAAAGATATACAATTAAACATTTATCCAACGTGTTTTAGGAGATAAAAAAGGACTTTTCAATTTAAATTACAGTTAGCCGTTTCTGCTAATAAGAGGAGTAGGGGTGTCAGATGTCTTTCTCTTAAACTCTTGGATTAATTTCTTGATTTGTAGACACAGAAATAGACAAAGTTAGCGTATTCTGATCCCATTCTCCCTGCTTTAGCATTGTGAGAAATCTCTGCAACGTGATGGAATATTTTTAGCCTTTTCATGAATATCTTCAGTTTTCTGCTCCAAAATGCTTTTAATAGCACGATCCAATTCATTTTCTGCAGTCTCTTGAATAGACTCATAGTAAAATAGCCTTCTTTTTTAATTTTTGATTCTGTGATTTGTTTAAAGGGACCTTACCTTTTAAAACATTGTATGCTATATCGCATGATGTTAAAATAATGTCTGGGGGTGCAGATTTAATAATATTCTTCCTCTGAGAAGGAGATGCTCCAAGCAACATTTTAAAGAAAGACAAGTTTCTCGACATCCCGCAGTTTTGTGCTTTTTCATCTCTCTCAGATGGCGAGGGAGAGGAGGAGAGAGATATAATTGGGTATCATCCGCATAACAATGAAAGTTTATGTGTTTCCTAATAATATTGCCTAAAGGAAGCATATATAAGGTGAATAGAATCGGTCCAAGCACAGAACCTTGAGGAACTCTGTGACTAACTTTGGTGTGCATGGAGGGTTCACCGTTAACATGTACAAACGATCTGATATATAGGATTTAAATCAGCTTAGTGCGGTTCTTTTAATGCCAATTAAATGTTCCGGTCTCTGTAATAGGATGTGATGGTCAATGGTGTTGAATGCAGCACTAAGATCTAACAAGACAAGTACAAAGACAAGTCCTTTGTCCCATGCAATTAAAAAATCATTTGTAATTTTCACCAGTGCTGTCTGTGTACTATGATGCACTCTAAATCCTGACTGAAAATCCTCAAATAAACTATTGTTATTTAGAAAGTCACACAACTGATTGGCAACTGCTTTCTCAAGGATCATAGAGAGAAAGGTAGTTATAGGAATATAGTTAGCTAAAACCCCTGGATCAAGAGTGGGCTTTTTAAGATTTTTTTTAATTACAGCAATTTTAAAAGACTGCGGCTTGTTAATAAAGACAGATTGATCATATCCAGTAAAGAGGAGCTAACTAAGGGTAAAACTTCTTTAAGCAGCTGACGTGCTGACGTGCTGCGGTAAGCGTATTGTGTCATTTCAGGTCACCAGTGTTCGTGTTTTACTAGTAGCGTATTTCTGCTGCTCTAGCTCATCACAGTTAATTTCGTTCAATAATAATTGTTCAATATAGTGATTAACTATCTGCTATAAACTTACACTAGTTCTGCTCAAGCACTCATAGCTCTCTCCTTCTTTTAATGACTTTCTCGCTAATCCCACAGTTTATACGCTATTCATTTTTGCTAGCTACCATTTTTTAGCTTAGCAGCTAGTGATGGCTTCTCCCTCTCACTCTCCTGCTCTCTCTTGCTTGGTGTGTCAAATGTTTAGCTATTCCTCTGCCTCCTTTAGTGATAATGGAACATGTAATAAATGTAGTTTATTTGTAGCATTGGAGGCAAGGCTTAGTGAATTGGAAACGCGGTTCCGCACCATGGGAACTCAATCATTAGCTGCTGTAGTTAGCCAGCCCCCAGTAGCCGGTACAGACCGACCAGAGGTAGCTCCTGTTAGCCATTTCAAACCAGGGAGGCTGGGTGACTGTCCGAAGGAAGCATAGCCTTAAGCAGAAGCCCACGGTTCACCACCAACCTGTTCACATTCAAGTTCTCCCTACTCAGCGACACACCCGCTTAGAAACCAACTCTGATTATTGGCAACTCTATTTTGAGAAGTGTGAAGTAAGCGACACCAGCGACCATAGTCAAATGTATTTCTGGGGCCAGAGCGGGCGCCATTGAATCCTATTTAAAACCGCTGGCTAAGGATAAACGTAAATACAGTAAGATTGTTATTCACGTCGGCGGTAACGACTCCTGATTATGCCAATCAGAGGTCACTAAAGTTAATGTTGAGTCGTGTGTACATACAGTATGCAAAGACAATGTCAGACTCCGTATTTTTCTCTGGGCCCCTGCCAAACCTGACCAGCGATGACATGTTTAGCCGCATGTCTTCATTCCGCCGCTGGCTGTCAAGGTGGTGTCCAGCAAACGATGTGGGCTTTGTAGATAATTGGCTGACTTTTTGGGGAAGACCTGGTCTGATTAGGAGTGACGGCATTCATCCTTCTTTGGATGGAGCAGCTCATATCTAGAAATCTAGAGTTTATTAGTGGACCAAAACCATGACACCTCAGAGTTCAGACCAGGAGGCAGAATTGCAGTCCTATAGGCTTCTCTGCGCTTCCAGAGCAGTTTCCCACCCAAAACTCCTTAGTGACGGTGTCTGCCCCCCGACCACTTAAATTAATAAAATCTAAAGTTAACAGAAGAGGAGTTATAAATAAAAACCTCAACAAAAATGCTGAAATAGCACAACAAAATAGGAGAATTAAATGTGGACTCTTAAATATCAGATCTCTGTCATCTAAAGCTGTACTAGTGACCAATTTAATATCAGAGTATCATATTGACTTATTTTGTCTTACTGAAACCTGGCTGGGTCATGAAGAATATGTTAGCCTAAATGAATCTACTCCGCCCAGTCATATTAATACTCATATTCTTCAAGGCACCGGCTGAGGAGGGGGAGTTGCAGCCATGTTTGATTCAACGCTATTAGTAAACCCTAAACTTAAACAAAATTATAACTCATTCAATAGCCTTGTTCTTTGTCTTTCACACCCAACCTGGAAAATACAACAGCCAATTCTATTGGTTATAGTGTACCGCACTCCTGGTCCGTATTCTGAGTTTTTATCAAGTTTAATCCTTAAAAACAGATAAAGTGGTTTTGCAGGTGATTTCAATATTCATGTGGACGTTGAAAATGATAGTTTTAGTACTGCGTTTATTTCATTATTAGATTCGATTGGCTTTTGTCAGAGTGTACATGAAGCCACTCACTGTTTTAATCACACCCTCGACCTTGTTCTGGTATATGGCATTGAAATTGAACATTTAATTTTCTTTCCACAGAATCCTTCTTTATCGGACCATTATTTAATAACTTTTGAATTGCTATTACTGGACTACACAACATTAGGCAAAAATTCTTACTCTAGATGTCTGATATTGCTGTGGCTAGATTCAAGGAAGCTATCCCATCTGCATTTAATTCAATGTTATGTCGCAATATAACATTTATTTCAGCCCCTCCCAAATTGACCATCTAGTTGATAGCGCTGCAGGCTCACTGCGAACGACACTCGATTCTATCGCTCCTCTAAAAATGAAGATAATAAAACAAAGAAGGTTAGCTTCATGGTATAACCCACAAATTAAAGCAAACATCACGAAAACTTAAAAGGAAATGGTGTTCCAACAACCTGGAAGAATCCCATTTAGTCTGGCAAGATAGTCTTAAAACATATAGGAAGGCCCTTCGTAATGCCACAGCAGCTTACTACTCATCATTAATAGAGGAAAATAAAAACAACCCCAGGTTTCTTTTCAGCACTGTAGCCAGGCTGACAGAGAATCACAGCTCTATCTCTCTCTAGCTCTCAGTAGCAACGACTTCATGAGCTTCTTTAATGATATGCCGTGAGGGGTGCTGTATGGAGGTATGTGGACCCAAAAGCAGATGACGAGGAAGCAGTCTCAAGGTGAAATAGCCGGAACTTCCGTGTTTATTGTGGGGTGGAATGCAAGCAAGAACAGGCAGAGGTGAGCAGACAGGTAATGAGCAGACAAAATGCAGATAAGTACTGGCTAGCATAGGTGAAAACAGGGGAGTGAGTCCAAGGTGGAACACAGTTCACAAAGGAGCAGGCCAAAATCCAAAATCCAAAATCCAAAATCCAAGAATCCAAAAATCCAAAATCCAAAATCCAAAATAGGTTCACGGGAGAACAAAGAATCCAACACAACTTAGCGACAAGGCTCGGCATGAACAACACCATGTGTAGGCTACAACAATGATCCGACACAGAACAAAGAAAAGACCAAGACTAAATACCCATGGGGAGGTGAGATAACAAGACACAGGTGCCAACAATCAAGGGAGGACCAACAATCAAAACTGGAGGGAAAACACAGACAGGAAGTAAAAACACAAGACACACAAGGGAAGGAGACTACTAAAAAATAAACCAGGAAGTGATACACCTAAACTACCACATGATAAAATTTGAAAAAACTATTAGAGAAAAAATTCATCAAGTCCTGCCTTTAACCAGTGCCGACTTCTCTTCAAACACAGGATCCTTGGAAACAGCTGTAGAGCCTGATGTGTGTTTTGGCTGCTTTGCTCCTATCAACCTTCTTCAGCTGACTTTGACGATTAATTCATCTAAGCCATCAACCTGTCTCTTAGACCCCACTCCAACTAGGCTGCTTAATTAGCACTTCTTTACTGGATATGGTCAATCTGTCTTCATTAACAGGCTATGTACCACAATCCTTTAAAGTAGCTGTAATTAAACCACTTCTTAAAAAGCCCACTCTTGATCCTGGGGTTTTAGCCAACTATAGACCTATATCTAACCTTCCCTTTCTTTCTAAGATCCTTGAGAAAGCAGTCGCCAATCAGTTGTGTGACTTTCTAAATGACAATAGTTTATTTGAAGATTTTCAGTTAGGATTTAGAGTGCATCATAGCACAGAGACAGCGCTGGTGAAAATTACAAATTACTTTTTAATTGCATCAGACAATGGACTTGTCTCTGTACTTGTTTTGTTAGATCTTAGTGCTGCATTCGACACCATTGACCATCAAATCCTATTACAGAGACTGGAACATGTAATTGGCATTAAAGGAACCGCACTAAGCTGGTTTAAATCCTATCTATCGGATCGATCTCAGTTTGTATATGTTAATGGTGAGTCCTCCGTGCACGCCAAAGTTAGTCACGGAGTTCCACATGGTTCTGTGCTTGGACCGATTCTATTCAACTTTATATATGCTTCCTCTAGGCAGTATTATTAGGAAGCACTCCATAAAACTTCATTGCTATGCAGATGATACCCAATATATCTATCGATCAAGCCAGATGAAACTAACCAGTTAACTAAACTTCAGGCATGCCTTAAGTACATAAAGACCTGGATGACCTGCAACTTTCTGACGTTAAATTCTGACAAAACTAAAGTTATTGTACTTGGTCCCAAACACCTCCGAGACAAATTATCTAAAGATATAGTTACTCTAGATGGCATTGCCCTGGCCTCCAGCAGCACCGTAAGGAACTTCAGAGTTATCTTTGATCTTTAACTCCCACATGAAACTAATTTCAAGGACTGCCTTTTTTCACCTACGTAATATTGCAAAAATCAGGCACTTCCTGTCTCAAAATGATGCCAAAAAATTTGTGCATGCATTTGTTACTTCTAGGCTGGACTGGAATTCTGCAGTGCTGCAGAATACTGCAATTCCTTATTATCCGGCTGCCCGAATAAGTCCCTTAAGACTCTCCAATTGATCCAGAATGCTGCGGCACGTGTACTGACAAAAACTAGGAAAAGAGATCATATCCCTCCAATTTTAGCTTCTCTACACTGGCTCCTGTATTTAGAATAGAATTTAAATTCTTTCTCCTCACCTACAAAGCTCTTAATGGTCTGGCACCATCATATCTTAAAGATCTCATAATACCATATTATCCAACTAGAACACTGTGCTCCCAGGATGCAGGGTTACTTGTGGTTCCCACAGTCTCCAAAAGTAGAATGGGAGCCAGAGCCTTCAATTATCAAGCTCCTCTCCTGTGGGATCAGGTCCCAGTTTGGGTTCGGGAGGCAGACACCATCTCCACATTTAAGAGTAGGCTAAAGACTTTCCTCTTTGATAAAGCTATAATTAGGGCTGGCTTGGGTGAGTCCTAAACCATCCCTTAGTTATGCTGCTATAGGCCTAGACTGCTGGGAGACTTCACATGATGCGCCTCTTTCCTCTCTCCTTCTCTCCCTCTCCATCTGTATGCATTTTTATCCCATTACTGCATGTTACTAACTTCTCTTCTCTACTTCTCTCTCACGTAGTTTTGTGCTTTCTTGGTTCTCTCCTTTCTCCTTCTGTCGCTTTCAGCAGGGATTTCTGCCTCCGGAGCTGCAGTGACTGGATCTGTGGTTGTGGGTCACCTGCTGCCCCCGTGTTCCTGCTTGACAACTGCTACTACAGTTGTTGTTATTGGCTCTGTTACTGATGCTGGCATTATTCTTCCTATAGCTGTAATTCCTATTACTAATTTATTAATATTAACACTACAATTACCATTCTACTATATAAAAAAAAAAATTATTCTATTATTCTTTGCATTGTGCCTCCCTCTACCCCCACCCGCCTCCCCCAAACCCCTCCCCTCTCTCTCTCTCTCTCTTTCTCAAAACCTAACACAGCAGCGGCGGATGGCCGCCCACCATTTGAGTCTGGTTCTGTCCAAAGTTTCTGCCTGTTAAAAGGAAGTTTTTCCTTGCCACTGTCACCAAATGCTTGCTCATGGTGGGATTTGTTGGGTCTCTGTAATTAATATTATAAAGAGTACGGTCTAGACCTGCTCTATAGGAAAAGCGCAATGAGATAGCTTCTTTTATGAATTTTTGCTATATAAATAAAATTGAATTGAATTGAATAGTTGGAATGGGGTCTAAGAGACAGGTTGATGGCTTGGATGAAGAGATCGTTGAAATTAAGAAGGTCGATAGGAGAAAAGCAGTATAAATATATATCAGGTTTTACAGCTGTTTCTAAGGTTCCTGTGTTTGAAGATAAATTGGTACCAGTTGAGGATGTGATGAATTTTTTCTAATATTAATTATATTTTATCATTAAAGAAGCTCATGAAGTCGTTACTGAGGGCTATAGGAATACATGGCTCAATAGAGCTGTGACTCTCTCTGTCAGCCTGGCTACAGTGCTGAAAAGAAAGCAGGGGCTGTTTTTATTTTCCTCTATTAATGATGAGTAGTAGGCTGCACTGGCAGCTTTCCTATATGTTTTAAGACTATCTTTCCAGACTAAATGAGATTCTTCCAGATTGTTGGAACTCCATTTCCTTTAAAGTTTTTGCGATGTTACTTTAATTTGCGGGTTTGGGGGTTATACCATGGAGCTTCCTTCTTTGTTTTATTATCTTCTTTTTTAGAGGAGCGATAGAATCAAGTGTCAGTGAGCTTTCAGCACTATCAACAAGATGGTCAATTTTGGAGTGGCTGAAATTAGAATAGTCCTCTGTTATATTGAGTAGGAGTTTTTGCCTAATGGCATGCAGTCCAGTAATAGCAGTTCAAAAGTTATTAAATAATGGTCCGATAATGAAGGATTCTGTGGAAAGACTATTAAATGTTCATTTTCAACCATATACCAGAACAAGGTTGAGGGTGTGGTTAAAACAGTGAGTGGGTTTATGTACACTCTGACAAAAGCCAATCAAATCTAATAATGAGATAAACGCAGTACTAAGAAAATCTGAGAATTCAGATAAAAATTCAGAATAAGGACCAGGAGTGGTACACTATAACAAATAGAATTGTGTTCGTGTTTTCCAGATTGGGTGTGAAAGACACTTTTCTTCACTATCTGAATCTGTATTACTAACCATTTGCCCAATTTCACCCTCTATATCTGACAAGCTCTTGTGGGGAGAGGAGGATGTGGTGTGTTGTTTCTTACTGTGAGCACATTGTTCCTTCTCCAAGGGAAAGTTGTTTTCGTCCCAACACTGCATCTGCAAATCAGTCCAGTTTAGCAGACATGAAGGGCCTGGAGCTGAATGAAGAAGATTGTTCCCTGGGGTTGATAATTCGGCCACCTCTTTCAAGTCCTGGGTGTCATGAATCACAATAACTGATTCTGGATCTTCTGGAATTGAAGGATCCTGATGTTCAAGAGAGCCAGACTCTGTAGTATATGTAGTATCTGTGATCTCAATAGGACTGGTCAGTATTGCAGGTCCTCGGACTGTGTTCGGTGTTATTGAATGTTTGGTCTGTTCCTGCAAGGTTTTGAAACATTATCTCCCTAAATAATCACATTCTGACGTTTCATTTACTAAAATGATATATTTGCTTCTATCAGCTTTTGTCTGTTGAGGGAAGGACAGTCTTCTTTTGCAGCTTGGTCTGTAGTTTGTGGTGTACCTAATATTCCTCCTATATAACCCTATTTAAGCAGAAAACATACACAGACCCATACACAAGTTAAATTATGATTGGGTCCAATCCCTTGTTTTCCCTGCTACCCCTCTTGACTTCACACAACACTCCTCTAGAAAAATCAGGAATATATGTTTATTTTAAATCAATATATACGCTCTATATTCATATCATAGTCAAATGCAATACTCAGGCAGGAGGAAATAAAGAGATGCGCAGAGTCTCCAGGGGGAACTGGTTGATGACATGGCCCTGGAAAGGACTTCTCTATTTATAGACCACACCTCTCTTTTTCATGTGTTTTGGTAAAATTAACAACCATATCAGAACCGTAGAATAAGAAACTCCTGTCTCCTGCAGCTGACTGTAGAAAATACAATTTTATTTTATTTTAAATAAATGGTTTCATATGAATACATTCACTCTCAGTATTAATAAAAATCACTTAATGATCTTTTGTAACAAAGGCAACTTCTTCTTCTCTTCTTCTTTTCCTTTCGGCTGTTCCCTTTCAGGGGTCGCCACAGCGAATCATGTGCCTCCATCTAACCCTGTCCCTGTATTCACAGTCTCTCCTCTGAACATGTCCAAACCACCTCAATCTGGCCTCTCTTGACTTTATCTCCAAAACATCTAACATGAGCTGTCCCTCTGATGCACTCATTCCTGATCCTGTCCATCCTCGTTACTCCCAAAGAGAACCTCAACATCTTAAGCTCTGCTACCTCCAGCTCTGCCTCTTGTCTTTTCTTCAGTGCCACTGTCTCTAAGCTGTACAACATCGCTGGTCTCACCACCGTCTTGAACACCTTTTCTTTCATTCTTGCTGATACTCTTTTATCACACAACACACCTGACACTTTTCTCCATCCGTTCCAACCTGCTTGCACTCACCTCTTCACCTCTTTTCCACAGTCTCCATTGCTCTGAACCGTTGACCCTAAGTACTTAAAGTCCTGCACCTTCTTCACCTCTGCTCCCTGTAACCTCACCATTCCACCTGCTCCCTGCTCTCACTACAAATCACAATGTCATCCGCAAACATCATAGTCCATGGAGATTCCTGTCTAACCTCATCTGTCAGCCTGTCCATCACCAGAGCAAACAAGAAGGGGCTCAGAGCCGATCCTTGATGCAAACCCACCTCCACCTTGAACTCCTTTGTCACACCTACAGCACACCTCACCATGGTCGTACAGCTCTCATACATGTCCTGCACCACTCTAACATACTTCTCTGCCACTCCAGACTTCCTCATACAATACCACAGCTCCTCTCTCGGCACCCTGTCATATGCTTTCTCTAGATCTACGAAGACACAATGCAACTCCCTATGACCTTCTCTGTACTTCTCCATCAGCATCCTCAAAGCAAATACTGCATCTGTTGTACTCTTTCTAGGCATGAAACCATATTGCTGCTCACAAATGCTCACCTCTGCCCTTAGCCTAGCTTCCACTACTCTTTCCCACAACTTCATTGTATGGCTCATCAGCTTTATTCCTCTGTAGTTGCCACAGCTCTGCACATCTCCCTTGTTCTTAAAAATTGGCACCAGTACACTTCTCCTCCATTCCTCGGGCATCCTCTCACTCGCCAAGATCTTGTTAAACAAACTAGTCAGAAACTCTACTGCCACCTCTCCTAGACACTTCCATACGTCCACAGGTATGTCATCAGGACCAACTGACTTTCTACTCTTCATCCTCTTCAACGTCCTTTGTAACAAAGGCAACTCCTCCTCCAAAATGAATATATAATATTTATAAATGAAACAAGAATTCTTCAAGTATCTTATAGAAATACTTAGGATTTATTACAGATGAATTACTAAATTGGAAAAAGTCATATTAAGCATGAGAACCGTAGAATAAGAAACATACTGTATGTCCTTTATTGGCATTTGTCTCCTGCAGCTGTCTGTAGAAAATACAATTTTATTTTATTTTAAATATACGGTTTATGGTTTAATATCATTCTCATTTTTTGCATTTAATAACAGCTAGTCAATCCTTTAATTAGCTAATCACATATTTTTATTGGGTCTTTTTATAACCTATTTTAAATAAATAATATAGAAATAAATTATATGTTGGTGCCTAGATATCCCGATAAATAAATAAATAAATAAATAGGCCTAATATATAATTCAGTTCAATAAAATTTTATTTATGTAGCACCAGTTCATAACAGAAGTTATCTCATTGCACTTTTCCTATAGAGCACGTCTAGACCGTACTCTTTGTAATATTAAAATTTAAATAAATATATATAATAAATAAATGAATAAACATAAGAAACAAAACAACAGTAAAAGCAATCTCAGACACTAATAACTTACAGTTCATTAGAATTCGGCTCTGAATAATATAAACATAAATTAGAGGCTATTAATTGGCCTAGGGCTATGAGATTTAGAGCTGAATTTGGCCTTACATCATTACATCATGGACAAACATTTGGACAATGAGAAAGAGGAGAAAGCAAATATAAAACAAACAAAAAAAATCAATTGTTTTCACTTAAGAATGGTGAATGACAGATTGTCTTGTTCTGAGAAGTTATATCTGATCTGCTGTCTCTCAAGAAGTTTAATTTCCAGTTTTAGTTTTTCCTTTTTGAGCTCCAACTTATGTTCTGCCTTGAGTTTGGCAGTCTCAGTCTCCACACGAAGGACTTCTTTTTCAACAAGGATGAGCTGCAGCTCAGCAAAATCCTTCTTTCTTCGTTTTGGGGGTGTGGGTGTAGACCTATTTTTATTTTCATTTGAGTCTGTAAAATCGCAGCATTGTATTTTAAGTTTATTTGTCTAACTAGCACTTAATTGTAACAACGGAGGTCTAACCTATAGCTGCAGGAATAAAGTAATTTAGGGTAACGTTACTGTATTAATGACCTACCACTCATACTGACAGCTGGCACATCATGATCTGTGCTGCACCCGTCCGAGTCATCCATTGGGGCTGACAGCTCCGCAGTCCACCATCACATCCGTTATTGATTGCACTGGTGATCGATTTCCGTGCAGTTTTTGTTTGTGTTGGTGTTGTTAAATTTAGCTGTAAGCTGTGAGAACGTTTCTATGCTCTGCATACAACTCTATAAGTTTTCTCTATTAGTAAATTTAGTTTCCTTTTCTTTTGGTTTGCGTTATCCATATCCTCCATAGATAATTTGAAGGGAGAAGTTAGAGTGCACTTTGGATAGAAGTGTGTTGCTTGGCAACAATCATTGCATCACATATATTCGCATGGACGTGCATCATAAAACAGGGCGAGCTACGACCATGGTCAGTCAAGCTTGGTGCACTCGGTGTAAATTCACATTACAAAATCAGACATAGCTATGACCGGTGTAAGAATTAAGACCTACTTTTTTATGCCCAGCTGGTGCAGTCGGCTCCAGAAGATCAACATCAAGGAGAACATTCACATCTCACATCTGTTTTATTATTCTGATAAAACCATTGCAACATATTCTGTGATTATTGACCATCTTGTTGATAGTGCTGCAGGCTCACTGAGAACAACACACAATTCTATTGCCCCTCTAAAAAAGAAGACAATAAAACAAAGAAGGTTAGCTCCACGGTATAACCCCCAAACCCGCAAATTAAAGCATTGGGAAAACTTGAAAGGAAATGGCGTTCCAACAACCTGGAAGAATCTCGTTTAGTCTGGCAAGATAGTCTTAAAACATATAGGAAAGCCCTCCATAATGCCAGATCACCCTACTACTCATCATTAATAGAGGAAAATAAAAACCTCAGGTTTCTTTTCAGCACTGTAGACAGGCTGACAGAGAATCACAGCTCTATTGAACCATGTATTCCTATAGCTCTCAGTAGCAACGACTTCATGAGCTTCTTTAATAATAAAATTTTAACTATTAGAGAAAAAATTCATCAAGTCCTGCACTCAACCAGTACCGATTTATCTTCAAACGTAGGATCCTTAGAAACAACTGTAAAACCTGATATATATTTTGACTGCTTTGCTCCTATCGACCTTCTTCTACTAATGTCGATGATTAATTCATCTAAGCCATCAACCTGTCTCTTAGACCCCATTCCAACTAGGCTGCTTAAAGATGTTTTACCCTTAGTTAGCACTTCTTTACTGGATATGATCAATCTGTATTTATTAACAGGCTATGTACCACAGTCCTTTAATGTAGCTGTAATTAAACCTCTTCTTAAAAAGCCCACTCTTGATCCTGGGGTTTCAGCCAACTATAGACCTATATCTAATCTCCCCTTTCTCTCTATGATCCTTGAGAAAGCAGTCGCCAATCAGTTGTGTGACTTTCTAAATAACAAAAGTTTTTTTTCAGTCAGGATTTAGAGTGCATCATAGCACAGAGACAGCACTGGTGAAAATTACAAATGACTTTTTAATCAGACAATGGACTTGTTTCTGTACTTGTCTTGTTAGATCTTAGTGCTGCATTCGACACCATTAACCATCACATCCTATTACAGAGACTGGAACATTCAATTGGCATTAAAGGAACCACACTAAGCTGGTTTAAATCCTATGTATCAGATCGAAGTCCCTTAAGACTCTCCAGTTGATCCAGAATGCTGCGTCACGCGTACTGACAAGAACTAGGAAAAGAGATCATATCTCTCCAATATTAGCTTCTCTGCACTGGCTCCCTGTCAAATCCAGAATATAATTTAAAATCTTTCTCCTCACCTACAAAGCTCTTAATGGTCAGGCAACTTCATATCTTAAAGAGCTCATAATACCGTATTACCCAACTAGAACACTGCTCTCCCAGAATGCAGGGTTACTTGTGGTTCCCAGAGTCTCCAAAAGTAGAATGGGAGCCAGAGCCTTCAATTATCAAGCTCCTCTCCTGTGGAATCAGATCCCAGTTTGGGTTCGGGAGGCAGACACCATCTCCACATTTAAGAGTAGGCTTAAGCCTTTCCTCTTTGATAACACTTATAGTTAAGGCTAGCTCAGGTGAGTCCTAAACCATCCCTTATTTATGCTGCTATAGGCCTAGACTGCCGGGAGACTTCCCATGATGCACTGAACTCCTCTCCTTCTCTCCCTCTCCATCTGTATGCATTTTTATCCCATTAATGCATGTTACTAACTTGACATCTTCTCTCTCCCATAGTTCTGGACTTTCTCGGTTCTCTCCTCTCTCCTTCTGTCGCTTTCAGCAGCTATTTCTACCTCCAGAGCTACAGAGACTGGATCTGTGTTTGTGGTTCCTGCTTGACAACTGTTACTACAGTTGCTGTTATTGGCTCTGTTATTATTATAATTATTGTCATTATTATTCTATGACTATCATTCCTATTATTACTAATTTATTAATATTAATATTACTACTGCTATTACATAATTACTGTTTTAAAATTCTAGGTGGTATTTGTATTGTGCTTCCCCCCTTCCCTCTCCCCCACCCCCCTTCTCTCTCTCTCTAAACCTCTCTATCTCTATCTCTATCTCACAAACCCCTTTCTCTCAAAACCTCTCTCTCTCTCAAAACTCCTCTCTCTCTCTCTCTTCCTCTCTCAAAACCTAACACGGCAGCAGCGGATGGCCACCCACCATTGAGTCTGGTTCTGTCCAAGGTTTCTGCCTATTAAAAGGAAGTTTTTCCTTGCCACTATCGCCAATTGCTTGCTCATGGTGGGATTTGTTGAGTCTCTGTAATTAATATTATAAAGAGTACGGTCTAGACCTGCTCTATAGGAAAAGTGCAATGAGATAACTTCTGTTATGAATTTTTGCTATATAAATAAATAAATAAATTGAATATGCTAAAATGTAGTGTAACAATGAAGTGGAGAAAAGTCAAAAAGACAGCAAACTGACTTGGTAATGTCAGTTATACAGCAATACCTATCCAAAGTTAGCTAACATTAGTCACCATAAGCTACTGGTCATACCAGTCCAAGTAAGACTATAGCAGATAAACTCCTGAGTGTGTTGAACTAGGCAATGGTGTGTTTTATTGCTTATCATTTGTAAGGGGGAAAGTGTGCTTTTCCTCTTTGCATATTCTGCCTCTAATTTTTGGTATATCTTGGAAAATCTCTCTCTCAGTGTAAAACAAGGGTTATTTTTTAATAATTGGAAATCACTGTATTTAGCTCTTCATAGTACATTGGTTCTTTCATTGTTCAGTGTTTCCCATCATTAGATACATCTGGCCACTGCAGTCGTGGGATGACCCTGAGGCCTATGACTATGATCAATGAATGCAAATCTAAATCAGCTGGCAGTTTCCTGCTGACTTTCTTACTGCATCTTAGTCTCCTAAATGCTTACTAAGCTCCCATGAATGCACGCATGCCCTGCGTCTTTCATCCATAATCCAATCAAAGGGACAAGGTGAGACCTGAAAACCATTCTTTCCTCCCCAGTGAGGACTGAGCTGCCTGCAGTAATAATTATTGGGGAAGCTAGCATGTGATGGTTTTAGACTTGTGCTGTCAAACATGGCTGCTATCCGGGCTACTGTAAAGTGCGGAAATACTCTCACGATGTAAAATAGAAGAAAGGACTGAGGTTTTTCACAGTAATAAAAAGTTTTTGTCGTAGTGATTCCCTTATCAATATTTTTTCTATGGTTAAATGAAGCTTGACAACATTCTATTTAGTACATATTTCCACAAAATATAAGTAAACAACAGATATTTTGAGTGCTGGAGAGTGATCATGGTGCAAGTGGGATAAAACACACTGACATAAGGATAGAGGGTGTCATATGCTTTACAGATTGTAAAGCCCTTTGAGTTCTGATTTGTGATTTTGGGGGCTATATAAATAAATTGACATGACTTGAACTGACCATGATAAGCATCACATATCATACAGTAATGTTCAACTAAAATTCAATGAATATATAATAATATAAAGCATACTGGCAGTTACATGAATAACACCAAAAATAACATTTTAGGCAAAATACTGAATTCTTTCAGAAAACAATACATAAGAAATGTTTTAATTTTAAGGATACTGAATGTAATATATGAATGAATATAATAATACAATATACTGACTCTCTGTAGCTTCAAACACTTTTATCTGTTACAGTCTTAAAACCACAGCCCTGGCTCAAGTGCTCTGTGTGTGCTTGTCTGACTCTCCTGCTGTTAATTCAATTCAATTCAATTTTATTCATATAGCGCCAATTCATAACAGAAGTAAACTCATTGCACTCTGCCTATAGAGCAGTTCTAGACTGTACTCTTTATAATATTATTTACAGAGACCCAACAAATCACACCATGAGCAAGCATTTGGGGGAGCACAATGCAAATACCACCTAGAATTTTTAAAATAGTAATAATGTAATGGTAGTGTAACATTAATATTAATAAATTAATAATAATAGGAATGACAGCTATAGGAATAATAATGACAGTATTAGTAACAGAGCCAATAACAACAACTGCAGTAGCAGTTGTCGAGCAGGAACACAGGGGCAGCAGGTGGCCCACAACCACAGATCCAGTCTCTGTAGCTCCGGAGGTAGAAATACCTGCTGAAAGCGACAGAATGAGAGAGGAGAGAAACGAGAAAGCACAGAACTACAGGAGAGAGAAGATGTCAAGTTAGTAACATGCAGTAATAGGATAAACATACATACAGATGGAGAGGGAGAGGAGTTCACTGCATCATGGGAAGTCTCCCGGCAGTCTAGGCCTATAGCAGCATAACTAAGGGATGGTTCAGGACTCACCCAAGCCAGCCCTAATTATAGCTTTATCAAAGAGGAAAGTCTTAAGCCCACTCTTAAATGTGGAGATGGTGTCTGCCTCCCAAACCCAAATTGGGATCAGATTCCACAGGAGAGGAGCTTGATAACTGAAGGCTCTGGCTCCCGATCTACTTTTGGAGACTCTGGGAGCCACAAGTAACCCTGCATTCTGGGAGCGCAGTGTTCTAGTCAGGTAATAAGGTATTATGAGCTCTTTAAGATATGATGGTGCCTGACCGTTAAGAGCTTTGTAGGTGTGGAGAAGGAGTCACACAACTGATTGGCAACTGCTTTCTCAAGGATCTTAGAGAGAAAGGGGAGATTAGATATAGGTCTATAGTTGGCTAAAACCCCTGGATCAAGAGTGAACTTTTTAAGAAGAGGTTTAATTACAGCTACTTTAAAAGGATTGTGGTACATATCCAGTAACAAAGTGCTAACTAAGGGTAAAACGTCTTTAAGCAGCCTAGTTGGAATGGGGTCCAAGAGACAGGTTGATGGCCTAGATGAATTAATTGTCAAAGTTAGTTGAAGAAGGTCGATAGGAGCAAAGCAGTCAAAATATATATCAGGTTTTACAATTGTTTCTAAGGTTCCTACGTTTGAAGATAAATCGGTTGACGGCAGGACGTGATGAATTCTGTCTCTATTAGTTAAAATTTTATTATTAAAGAAGCTCATGAAGTCGTTACTATTGAGGGATATAGGAATACATGGCTCAATAGAGCTGTGATTCTCTGTCAGTCTGGCTATAGTGCTGAAAAGAATTTCTTACAATTTATTTTCCTCTATTAATGATGAGTAGTAGGGTGATCTGGCATTACGGAGGGCTTTCCTATATGTTTTAAGACTATCTTGCTTGCTTATAGTTAGATCGTTGCCTTTGTGAAATACAGTATGCCAAAGTCTTGCCTTTGGGACGAGGAGTTACAATGTTCACGACCATATTTTCAGCTTCTTTGTACTGTTCCAAGCAAAGGGGACATATGCGTGCAATGAATATCTGGTGTGAGCGAGACTTGGAGCATGTGGACTGAATACGAGCGTGTGTGTGTGCTGTAAAATGAGGAGGGGAGGTGGAAAGAGAAAGTCAGAAGATAGGGAATGAGGAAGAAGAGGCAGGACAAGGTGTTTTGCGAAATGAAACAGGGTGTTGTTGTACAGGAGAGCAGCAGCCTGAGTGTGTTCCTGTGTGGGAGAGTGCAGGATTGAACAGATGTAATCAGCGTGTGTGGGTGCAGAAGTAATAACTCCACAGGGGGAAAGCTGGAGAAGTGAATCTATCTCTGTCATGAAGACATGGAGCAATCAGGAAAAAACTCAGCCAGCAGATAAACAAGCAGCAGTTTAGAGTTCAGGCACAAGGAGTGGATCACCTGTATGGGATTTACAGCCAGAGGAGCAGATGGGCACGGTGAGCACATTATTTGACTGTGTATTGTTTAGAAAATGTGGCAAGGATGCACAATATATGTTACACAGAGAAATACGTCTCTAAAAGTCAAAATATTATAATAACAATAACAAATAAACGTCTGTTCTATTATTCTATCATGTGATGTATGTCCCATGTGGCTTCAATGTACATGGGTAACAAGTAGCATGGGTCATGACATAGGTCATGTCAAGTCCACAATAGCTGTGTAATAAAACATGTAGGGAAGCAGATTCAGAATTCTACACCATAATATGTAGTTAAAGTTTAGCTCAGTTTTGGGGAAATATAGTTAATCAGCATTATTACACGGTGTGAGTGCAACAAGCTAACTCACTAGCATAGGACTTCAAAGTTCTTTTGTACTCAACACAAAACGTCAGTGAATAAAAGTCTCGAATCCAAAGTTCTTCGTTTGACTTTAATTATGAATCTCGAAACATAAAAAATTTAAAACTTAGGATCTTTACTTTTCTTACAAATTAACTGTGTAGTTCCGTGTATGTCAAAAGACTGTGTTGCTCCAAAGTCCAGTGGCTTCTGACTGTTTCGCAGGGTTCTATTTCTTTCATACTAAATCTAACAGCCAATCAAATTGCATTATACTAGATCAACTGTTTACATTCCAATTTCTACGTTTCATTTGCAACACAAGTTTTTCTCAGATTTACAAAATAAACTCAAAATATTGTTACTTCCATAGAAATGGCTTCAATAAAGTATTTCTGATTCTGATTCTGATTCTGAACATGTCCCTAATTGACTAGTCCTTAACATATCAATTATCAACTTAGTTACGGGTCTTTGAATGATGCTGGTCTTCGTCCGAACTTCAGCACTTCAGACAAAGCCTTTGGAGTCGGGCATCACCCTCATGATTCTGCCTAACATCCAGGAGTTTCTTGGCAGGAAAGAATCTGCGACGAGGACAACATCTCCAACCTTGAAACTTCTCTTTAAGCCGAGCCATTTTTGCCGTTCTTGCAGAAGCGGTAGGTATTCGTGAGTCCACCTTCGCCAGAACAGATCCGCCATGTATTGTATTTGTCTCCAGCGGCGGCGGGCGTAGACATCATCCTTAGCGAACACACCAGGTGGAAAACTAGGCTGTGTTTTCAATGCAAGCAGATGATTCGGCGTCAACATCTCGAGGTCATTGGGGTGATCTGTGTTTGTGGTTAAAGGTCTCCCATTGATGATGCTCTCAACTTTGCATAAGAGAGTGTGTAGTCCTTCATCTTCTAAGAGCTGTTGCTTCACAACAGAGCTCAGCACTTTTCTCACTGTACGGATTTGACGCTCCCAGATACCGCCATGGTGAGATGCAGCAGGCAGGTTAAAAATCCATTGTACACCCTTTCTCATCATGACTTCATTGATACGAGACTGATCCAGCTCTGCCAATGCCTCACGCAGCTCTCGTTCAGCGCCGACAAAGTTGGTGCCATTGTCGGAACGAATAATTGACACTTGACCTCTTCTGGCTTGAAAACGCCGTATGGCATTAATACATGAATCAGTGTCAAGAGAATGGGCTACTTCTATATGCACTGCCCTGACAGTTAAACATGTGAAGAGCACTCCATAACGCTTAGCCTTTGCACGTCCTCTTCTGACCGTGAAAGGTCCAAAATAATCTACACCCATGTTGGTGAAGGGTGGTTTGTCGGGGAGCAGACGGTCTTGTGGAAGATCAGCCATTTTCTGCTCTCCTGCCTTTGCATGCAGTCTTCTGCAGAGGTTGCACTCTGAAATCACTTTTCTTGCTGCTGCATTGGCTCTTGGTATCCAATACCGCTGTCGCAATATGGCTAAGACATGGTTCCTACCTCCACACTCTTGATGGATGTGGTGGAGAATGAGATGAGCTATTCTGTGCTGTTTATGCAGAATGGCAGGATGCTTGGCCTCCTCAGGCATCGCCGATCTGTTCAAACGTCCTCCTACTCTCACCACATCCTCTTGCAAGTATGGATCCAGTTTGAAGATAGAACTGTTCTTTTTCACATGGTAGCCTGCCGGCTGCAAGGCTTGTATCTCCTCCGTGTAAGTTTGTCTCTGACTGTAATTAACCAGTTCAATTTCAGCTCTGGATAGATCTTCCACGGTAAGTATTCTTTTTTCCAGGTTTTCTTTTGTAGATCACCATGTGCTGTTCAATTATAGATCTGCATTTCTCTGGATCATTCTCATTCTGCTGTATGTTCTGCTCAAACTCTTTTCTCGCTCAAGTGCCGCAATGTCCTTCTCAAGTGTAAAATCCAAGCTGCCGCCTTTTTTAGCTTATGCCAACTGGAGTAATACTCAACGAGCTGATTCAGTGGATCTGTGCACTTGTTTGAGTTTGAGCACGACGCTGCAGCGGATGTCTTCACCTCAACATCATCTTCAGTCAGGTAAGGACACTGTTCAGGTTGTTCCGGCCATTCAACTTCTTTTCGCAGGAAACTGAAACCAGCTCCTACTTTCCATGAAGCTCTGGAACTTCAAACCTCTGGAAGCCTGATCTGCTGGGTTTTGTGAGGTGTTGACATACTTCCAATGAGAAGATGTAGTCACTTCTCTAATGAAAGAGACACGGTTGGCTACAAACGTCTTGAAACGAAGAGCATCGTTTTCTAGGTACTTTAGTACTGTTGTACTATCCGTCCAGAAGACCGACTCCAGCAGGGGAACTTCAAGTTCTTCTTTCAACATCTGATCGATCTTGACTGCAACCGTTGCTGCTGTCAACTCCATTCTCGGGATCAGTTTGAGTGGAGCGACTTTGGACTTTCCCATCAAGAATGATACATGTTTCTCACCCCGGTCATTTGTTAGCAAGAGATACGACACAACGCCATATCCGTCTTGACTAGCGTCTGAGAAATTGTGTATTTGAGCAGTGTTTATAGGCCCAAATGCAGGGGGTTTGAAACATCTGTTCAGACAGAGTTCTGAAAGCTTGTCTAAGTCTGTCAGCCACTTCATATATGTCCAGCATGCTTTTTCGTGGATCTCTTCGTCCCAACCTTTCTTCTCTTGACAGAGATCTCTTAAAATGAGCTTGATGGGTAGTAGGAGTGGTGCCAAAAACCCATTGGGCCGAACTGACTACAGATAAAATGCCCCATCTTGTGCATGGCTTGTCCGGTAGATGTATTTTGAACCTGAAGCTGTCAGAACTTGTGCACCACTGCATGCCTAATGCCCGTTCCACTGGTAACTCATCATGCTCCAGATCGAGATCTTTGACTTCAGCCGCTCGTTTGTGGTCAGGAATGGAGCCCAGCAGGGCTCTGCTGTTGCTGACCCACTTGGTTAAATGGAAACCACCACTGGCGCACAACGTCATCAGCTCCCTCACAAGAGCAACAGCTTCATCTTCCGTGGCTACTGACTTCAAACACATCGTCCACATAGAAGTTCTTGAGGACTGTTTGTGTGGCTTCTGGGGTACTCTTTGATGCTGCATCTTCCGCTGTTCTTCTTAATGCATATGACGCCCAACTAGGAGATCATGTAGCACCGAAAATGCACACACATTCTGTACTCTTCTGCTTCCACATTCAGATTACCACCTGGCCACCAGAGAAAGCGTAGCATATCCGTGTCTGTGTCTGGAATCCACACCTGGTAAAACATGGACTCTATATTTGCCATCATGGCGACAGGCTTCTGTCTGAATCTCAACAATACTCCGATGAGGGTGTTAGTTAAGTCAGGCCCTTGCAATAACTGGTCATTTAGCGACACACCTTGGTAAGTTGCCGCACAGTCAAAGACGACTCTGAGTTTCCTCTTTTTTGGATGGTAAACCCCATGGTGTGGAATGAACCATACTCTTCCATCACTGTGAATCAACTGTTCTTCTGGAATCCTTACTGTGTAGCCTTTTTCCAGTATGTTGTCCATAAAAGCCTTGTACTCTTAAAAGAAGTCTGTATTCCTACTGAACTTCCTCTTCAAAGAGTTAAGCCTCTGTTCAGCAATACCACGGTTGCATGGCATCTTCACCTTGTCATCCTTCAAAGGCAACTTGATGCGGAAGTGACCATCCACAAGCTGAGCTGATGTTGTCACTGTATGCATGAACTGTCATGTTGCGACTGTTCTCGTCTGTCGTCACATCTTCTTTCTGGAAAATCTGCATTGTAGTGCTTCATCAGCATGTCTTCAACGCTTATCACAGAAATACGGTTGACAAGGAAACTTTGACTTTTGCCATCATCTGATTCCTTCTCTTGGCATCTGCTGATTGGCCCATTGACGACCCAGCCAAGAGCTGTCTTCACAGCGTATGGCCCGTCGTTCTGGCTATTAATGATCTCCCATGGCTCCATGGCTTTGTACGCGTTGACACAGATGAGCAGACCAACTTCTGCTTCAAGTTTTGGGAGATGGACTCGACTCAGGTAAGACCACTTCTCCAAATCTTTCTTCTGTGGGATGTTGGCCTTTTTTGCAGGTATATCTGGCTGAGTATACACATTGGGAAGCTGAATGTAATCTTGCTCCTCTAAGCCACACACCTCCAGATCGGTAAGTTCATAGCTATTCACTTTCTGTTCTTGCGCTATAGTACAAAGCAGGAACTCTGTCTTTCTGCCCCGCATATTCAACTTCTTCGCCAATTCTTTAGTGCAGAAAGTCGCTGTACTTCCTTGATCCAGGAAAGCATAGGTCTTGATTATCTTTGTGTCTTTCTTGTGTTTTATCTGCACAGGTACGATGGGAAGAATACACTCACTTTTCCCGGCCCCAGTATGGTCACCTTTTCTGCACCCTGCAGACACGAGAGCACGTGTGACTTTGCTCGTGCTTTGTGACCTGTCGTCTGCACTGTTGTTCTTTGATGAAGCATCTGTCTTAACAACATGCAAGATAGCTGGGTGCTTGAGTGAACAATCTGGACAAGAGGCCCTTTTTTTACAGTCCTTGGACATATGACCTGCTGTCAGACACCCAAAACAAAGGCCGTTCATTTTCAAGAACTGAATTCTTTCTTTCAGAGGCTGTTCTCGAATCTTGTTGCACGCATTCAGTGCATGGTTCTTCTGGCAGTAAAGACAGGGACTTTGAAAAACACTTGCTGACTTGGCTGCAAAAGGTTTCTTCTCAGGTTGGCTTTTACTGACATTATGTTCGGTAGCAGACACATTCACAGCAAAGCTGCTTCTTTTAGACTCACTTTTTCTAAGGCTTGGTTGCTTTTTTGAGCTGTTCTGACTACTTGAAGTGGAGTCCAGGATATCTCCAAATAGCGGGTCATTGGCAACCTTTGCTTGTCGGTACACATATTCCACTAAATCAGGAAATCTGGCTCTTTTTCTTGTTCTTTCTTGAATGTCATAAGCATAACTTCTCCATCTTTCTTTCAGTTTGAATGGAAGTTTGGATAAAATGAACTTCATGTTGGTAGGATTGTTCATTTTGTCCATGTAGTCCACATCATTCACTGTGTTACAACATCCAATCAAGAACAAAGCAAAAGCATTCAATCCTTTTCTGTCTTCTGGCCTTATCTGAGGCCATTCCATAGCCTTTTTGATATAAGCTGTAGCGATGGTCATTTAATCTCTATAGTGACGATCAAGCAGTTCTCTAGCTGCTTTATAAGCTCTGTCAGGTTTCATGTGCTCACAGCTCCGAATGATCTCATTGTGGCTCTCCACTCGTGAACTGTTCGAGGTAGTACAGCCAGACCTGATGACTCTCTTTTACTGTCGATAGCATGCTCGAATGCCCTTATGAAAGATCTGTAAGTCAGAGGATCTCCTGTAAACGTGGATATATCTCTTTGTGGGAGTTGAGACACACTCTGTTGTTTAATGAGCATCTCGGTGACTTCGTTTTGACGCTGTAATACTTCGTGCAGGCTATCTGTAGAAAAATCAGTGTGATCATGATGATTAAGATGCTGACAGCATCAAACCTTGACGATGATTTTCTTCTATCTGAAGCACCAACTTGGCTGGCTTTGGATTGAATGTAAGGGATGTCTTACCAGCTCCACGACACACATAATCGTCTACATTGTGTTTTTCTTGTCTACATATCAAGGGTTCATATCTGGGTCCTGAAAGTAGCTCTGACAAATCATGTTTAGATTCATGAGCATCTTCAAATTCTTCGTACACCTTCAGTTTGGCGTCTGAAGCAGCAAGCTCAGTTTCAAGATCCAATTGCTCTTTTCTAATTCTCAAGCGAATTTCTTCCTGTTCTATTGCTTCTCTCTTTTTCATTGCTGCAGCTCTTGCCAACAGTGCTTCACGTTCAGCTTTAATTCTCAGCATTGCAGAAGTAGTACTGGAAGTGTGGCTTACCACGGAGTTAGCTTTGGATACACTATCATGTGACCTAATATCATCTTCCTCATCTTTTAGGACATCTGCAATCCATTCGTTTGTGTCTTCTATAAACTGCTGAAATTCTGAATATCTGTTCTCATAAGCTTCTTGATCCGCTTTCTTATCATTTTCATCTATTAACTCACACAACTCTTCATTAATCCGTTCATACTGTCTTAAGCATCTTTCGAACCGTAGCAATTCTTCATCTTTAATGAAATTAACATTGTGTTCATTTTTCTTCAATTTGGAATCATTCTTCTGTTTGGTTATTTTTGCCAACTTTCCCTTGCGTTCTCCTTTCAGCCTGTGTAGTTTCTCCTCTACAGCCTTTTCTGTGAGCTTTGGCGCCCTCTTTTAGTCAACACACGCAGCTGCACTTTCATCTGCCATGTCATGTCACCTTAAAATCTTCACACAAAACTGTCACAATTCTTAATATTGTCCACAGCTTCTAATCTTCTTATAAACACTCGTTTAAAAGAGTCACTGATGTACAGGATTTATTTATGTCAAGCTCTATGACTTGCAGGATGAAATATCCAATGAACACTTACTGTCAGTTCTGGACAATGGCTAATAGAGTCATGAAGAAAATATCAGAACTGTTCCAGGGAAAGTTTCATTCAGCCGACGACTCACTCTCCTGGTAGATAACCTCTGGCTTTCTTTCTGTATTCTTTTGCTGCGATGTAGTTTTCGTCTGTATTGGTCCGTTGTCTTTGTTAGCAGCCGCTAGCAAGTTTCCCTCAGATCCGCCCAGTCGATTAGCTTGCCATCATCACGAGTGTCTTTTTCTTTAGCGATCTTCTCACGCGGCTCGTCTTTCTGCTTCATCGAGCAATCTTATGAATTTACTCGAAATTTTGACTATATCGAGCAGTCTTTTGACTTTGGTTGTGAGTGCAACAAGCTAACTCACTAGCTTAGGACTTCAAAGTTCTTTTGTACTCAACACAAAACGTCAGTGAATAAAAGTCTCGAATCCAAAGTTCTTCGTTTGACTTTAATTATGAATCTCGAAACGTAAAAAATTTAAAACTTAGGATCTTTACTTTTCTTACAAATTAACTGTGTAGTTCCGTGTAGGGTCAAAAGACTGTGTTGTTCCAAAGTCCAGTGGCTTCTGACTGTTTCGCAGGGTTCTATTTCTTTCATACTAAATCTAACAGCCAATCAAATTGCATTATACTAGATCACTGGTTAACTGTTTACATTCCAATTTCTACGTTTCATTTGCAACACAAGTTTTTCTCAGATTTACAAAATAATCTCAAAATATTATTACTTCCATAGAAATGGCTTCAACACAGGAATTAACCTGAACTCAGGCAGCATCGGTAAAATAAGGAACGGATACATAAAGTGACTAAAAGTAGGCTAAGTTACAGAAAACAAAGGGCAACATCACCAGGAGGTATGGCATACATTTTTATAGCTATGCTGATGACACACAGCTTTACATTGCCATGTATCCTGATGACTCAGAGCCAATAGATGCACTTTTAAACTGTATTGTAGATATCAAGTTATGGATGGCAGAGAATTTTCTACAGCTCCACCAGAACAAAACAGAAGTCTTGGTTGTTGGTACTGAAGCTCAGAGAGACAAAATCAGTCCAAAACTGGAAGCATTGGCATTAATCTTCTGTCAACAATTAAAAAACCTAGGAGTTATATTTGAGTCAGATCTTACTTTTGAACCTCATATTAGAAACATAACTAAGAATGCATTTTATCATCTTAAGAACAGTGCCAGAGTGTTTCTCTCTCAAGCCAACACAGGGGCACTAATGCACACCTTTATTACCTGCAGGATTGACTATTATGCTCGAATTTCTGGTCTCCCTAAGAAGAATGTAGCTTAATTACAATTACTTCAAAACTCAGCTGCATAAGTGCTGACAAGGATCAGAAAGAAAGCACACATTACACCAATTTTAAAGTATCTGCACTGGCTCCCTGTTTGCTTCAGAATCGAATGGTCGTGCTCCTACCTATTTATTAGATTTGCTTTTAGCCTGTGAACCCTCTAGAACCCTCAGATCTTCTGGTAGTGGTATTTTAATTATCCCTAAAGTCAGAACTAAAACCCATGGTGAGGTATCCTTTTATTACTATGGCCCATGTCTCTGGAACAGCCTACCTTAAGACCTGAGGGATCTGGATAAAGACTTATTATTATGAGTTTTTATCTATTTCTAGATTACAATTTCTATTATTTAAAATTTGTATCTCTTTCTAGATAAATACTTTTATTATTTTGAGTTTTGATCTATTTGTAATCCTGTCTCTGGTGTTTCCTCATTGCAAACTGATGAGCTTTATTATAGCGTTTCCTCAGTTCTTCAGTTCCTGTTGTATTGAGTGGTTATAATTGAGTCATTTATTGCTTTGTGTATGTGGGGTGGGTGGGTGGGGTAATTGTTCTATTGTTTTATTATGTGAAGCACTTGTACTACATCTTGATTGTATGAAAAGTGCTATACAAATAAAGTTTGATTGATTGATTATAAGTAAAACATTTATTACTCACAGTACTAAAAACAGACACATAACTAATAACTACTAGACACAAATATGAATGGATAAATACAACCATGAATACATGAAAAAACTTCAAGGACTGCCTTCTTTCACCTACGTAACATTGCAAAAATCAGGCATGCATTTGTTACTTCTAGGTTGGACTATTGCAATTCCTTATTATCAGGCTGCCCGAATAAGTCCCTTAAGACTCTCCAGTTGATCCAGAATGCTACTGCACATGTACTGACAAGAACTAGGAAAAGAGATCATATTTCTCCAATATTTGCTTCTCTGCACTGGCTCCCTGTAAAATCCAGAATAAAATTTAAAATCCTTCTCCTCACCTACAAAGCTCTTAATGGTCAGGCTCCATCATATCTTAAAGATCTCATAATACCGTATTACTCGACTAGAACACTGCGTTCCCAGAATGCAGGGTTACTTGTGGTTCCTAGAATCTCCAAAAGTAGAATGGGAGCCAGAACCTTCAGTTATCAAGCTCCTCTCCTGTGGAATCTGATCCCAATTTGGGTTCGAGAGGTAGACACCATCTCCACATTTAAGAGTAGTCTTAAGACTTACCTCTTTGATAAAGCTTATAGTTAGGGCTAGCTTAGGTGAGCCCTGAACCATCCCATAGTTATGCTGCTATAGGCCTAGACTGCCGGGAGACTTCCCATGATGCACCTCTTTCCTCTCTCCTCCTCTCCATCTGTATGCATTTTTATCCTATTACTGCATGTTACTAACTCAACATCTTCTCTCTCCCATAGTTCTGTGCTTTCTCGTTTCTCTCTTCTCTCCTTCTGTCGCTTTCAGCTTAAGCTTAAGCTTCCACCTTAATAATAATGCAGCATTTCAGCAGCTGAGAGGTTATTGGGAAGCACGATCCCATATCATTATTAGGCCTATATTGAAGGGAGATCCTACTCCTGACCTAACGTTTCTTATTTAAGCATCAACCACAAATATCACAGGAAAAGGTAAAGTTTCACCTGGTGGTTCAGATGGCCAGAGGAGAAGTTGCTCTGGAGGGGAGACGCAGTCCACTTCTGTGTGGGCCGCTCGGTCCCATGTAGCAGCTTGGCCAGCTGAAGAGCTCTGACATTTTCGGGCATTGTCGTCCCACATGGTGACTCGGCTTGAGTCGGCCGCCTCTCTCTCTCAGCAGGCAGCAGGCTGATAATATCCTTACACACCACGTGGCTGGGTGTGCAGGATTCAGAGTTTCTTGTGGTCTGACTTTTGTTGTGTTTGAAGACAGACGTTAAGCAGGTTTCTTTCAGAAAGTCCTTGCTTTCAAAGTTGGCTGAAGGTCAGCCCTCAGCACGTTCTGTGCGGCTCGAGATTCTGCGGATTCTCCATATATATATATATATATATATATATATATATATATATATGCATACATATACCTATAACAGCAAATCAACAGAATCTGCCTTGATCCACAGCCCCAGGTAATTTTTTCTGTGGTTGAGGTGAAATTTGGCTAAAGGATCCCTTTTGATTGCCACTCTTCAAATTAGGCCAGTAGTCTATAAAGCCTAATTAATTAAGGGCTAGATAAAGTAAATTAATAAATTAGGCCAATTATATCAAGCCCTATGTAGGACATGCCACTTAAATATGTCCAACATTAAGTGACGCTCTCTAGTACATCAAAGTCACCAAAGCTCTATTTCTTTGTGAAGACAGTTCATTAAGCTAATGGGGATCCAGCAGCAGATCCACTGGGCCAGTATACTAGATAACATGTCCATGTGGGCATTGCATGGGTTTTGGGATTTGTCCTTCAGCTCCATAAAGGCCCCATGTACATTTTGCCATGTGGGTTGCAAATGGTATGAAAGTGGGCTTCCGGTTGGGCCCATGTGAACAAAAATGTGTCCATTTTGTTGGCATACCTGTAGTTTGGTTCACTTAGTCCAGACCAAGTTAAAAGAAATGATCCATTGTTGTTTTAGTTCTGTTCCGGTTTGTGTTCATACTGACGTTTTCCAAATGAACCAAGAACATGAAGTCATATGGACTGACATATAACTATTGATTGGTGATCATTATCTTGCATCATCACCACTATATGGACCCAAGTGGGGAAATCGAGTTCTGGGGGAGCAAGTCATGAAGACAACACATCTGTTTTCTTTTCTTTTCACTCTCTGATTGATCAAGGAAAATCCATGCACTCTGTGCTGGGCATATGCCATAGTTACCACATCACAAAATCCTGTGGTTGGTCTGCTTTGCTCACACATTCTATAGGAATCGCACCAGAGCACTTTTCAAATGGTCTAGTTATTTGGTCTGCAATTCTTCTATTCAATTGACAGCTTTCACACCAACCTAAGTGAACCAAACCAAACTAGCAAAAGTACCAGAGTTCATTTGAATCGCACCAAACAGGTTACGTGTGTATAGTGTATGCTCTGATTTGGCCAAGGTGAGCTTATAAGAGAACTTATGACTGCGTACATAGTTCACACTTGCACTCCATTTTTAGCCAGTCTTCACCCCAAGGACATATTGTATGTCAACCAATCATTTCTAACACATGTGGGGCCCATATGGACATGTTGGCAGGGATATTTGTTTTTTCTAAACTGTCCACTTCAAAGAAATACTGATTAACATTTTTATGTATTACTTCGTTTGATCAAGTCCTATGCACATTATTTCAGCATGTATCTCTTCAGAAAGTGCACTCGTGTGGAGGAAGGGGAGAGAGATTGTTACAACCCCTTTCGTCAGATTTTGACAGGTGCCCTGCCTCCCTCCAATCAGATCGTTCCACGTCATCGGTTACCGCCCTGCTGTACCCCCACTCCCAAGCAGAGGCCGTGGGTGGTGCTAACCTGAGCCAATAAATCCAGAGGGGCAGGCATTAGCCTGAACCAATGAGAAGGAATGGGTGTTGCTAACAAGAAGCAATAAGGGGCAGGGGATGTCCAACAGGGCAACACCTCTGTTCTTCACTGAACATTCAAGATGTAATGCAAGGTAGTTCAATGAATGCTTAACCAATGAGAGGAGGTGGGTGGTGCTAACCTGAACCAATAAATCCGTAGGGGCAGGCGTTAGCATGAACCAATGAGAAGGAATGGGTGTTGCTAACAAGAAGCAATAAGGGGCAGGGGATGTCCAACAGGGCAACACCTCTGTTCTTCACTGAACATTCAAGATGTAATGCAAGGTAGTTCAATGAATGCTTAACCAATGAGAGGAGGTGGGTGGTGCTAACCTGAACCAATAAATCCGTAGGGGCAGGCGTTAGCATGAACCAATGAGTGAGGAGAGGGTGGAGCTAACCCAATGACGTAGAGAATGCGCCAAATGAATGGAAACATTGGTTGAAGACATAATAAAAGGAGAACAGTTTAGTGTGAAACACTGGAAAAAGAAACTAATTAAACTAAACATGAGCGAAAGAACAGCCACGTATCTTGTATTTGTGCTGGATCCAGAAGCCTCCGGCTGACTCACTTCAGGAGGAATGGACTTTGCTGTCTGCCATATTCCTGCCATAAGCCGTGGTGGTTCGACTGTTGAGCAAAGTTCTGTACAAATATAGAACTGAAATCTGTTTCTGGTGTCAAGTTGATCATCTGAGTCAGAAACAACACGAATGTCTGCATGAGATTCCAGAGTATTTCTACCTACGGCACTATGATGAGTTGATGAAAAGACTTTGGACAGATAATTTTATTCCTACCATCCAACGGGCGCTTCAGTCACGCCATGTCCACGTGCCTGAATACAGGGTCCAAGGTGTTTCTGCGGCCTTTCTTCATAATCTCAAAATGACGAGACACATCGGAGACGAAATCACCAAGATTTACAACACGCTGATCGGAGAAGACGTTACCAAGATCAAGGCGTTAGAAGAAGCTGACCTTTGGACGGGAATTCGTTAATGATTGAAAATGGGTAATTACTGTAGAAAACTCATTTATATAGAAGTATGTATGTTGTCATCTGTCAGTTAGTTGATGTTTTGGATCAGGCTATTTAAAACAGGGTGAGTGACGTTTCATTGTATAGAAGTATGAGCAGTCTTATCAGAGACATTGAAGTCGTTCAACTGGAAAGCCTACTGGACATTGTCCGATCTCATTCTGTACACACAGCTTGGGAACTGTTGGTCAAACAATTGTTGAGACCACTGGCACTCCACAGATGAATTTCTTCATTTGTGGGACTTTAACTGAACTTTTTATTATGAGACCGCATGCTCTTTTGTTCTGTAAACAAAGGAAAGCCATAGACCTCAGTTTACCACAATCATCAAGACCTCACACCTGTGACCTCACCCAGGCTCCAGCTACTATTGGTTAGTCTGACCTGTAACCTGTGATGTCACCAGGTCAATAAAAGGATCAGTGGGTCATTGTTCTCTCTCTTTCTCCTTGCTCTTACGCCTGGACCTGATGGTGCGCTGAACCTTGGCATGGTCTGCTCGACACAGATCCACCAACAAAGGATAAAGGATGAGGCCGCAACACAAGTGCATGCATTTGTCTTAAGATTCGTGGTTAGCGAACAGCTAACTGAGAGTAAACAATCACTCTTTCCACTCGCATCGGCTTGCTTCTCGTACCAGAGACCAGAGGTACAAAGTAGCTTAGCGCCAAGCGGATAACTTTGAGGAGAACAACAGAGCAACCAGTTCCTCCATCTACACAGACTGCACAGCAAGGACTTTTTTCAATTGAAACCAAAATTCTTCCCCGCCTGGCTCATCCACATAGCCAGCCAACAGCAGCACGCCAAGGCAACTCTTCTTCTGCCACAGACTGGTAACATAATAACTGGGCATAACATAGAGTAACAGTGTACATGACTAAGCACAGGACTGTTTAACTAATGTAACATTACATGTATTGATTTATTTTTCTGAGGTTTATTGTTCTTTATTGTGCTTCCCCCAATAGGATTTGGTAGCCACATGCTAAGTTGATGTTAGTTAACGTTATGCTTCACACAGACAGAGTCTTTGCATGCTCTCTAACTGGGCACTTTTGTCCTACACCTATCACACACACACACACACACTACGATTTGGTCTTAAAAACATAACCAGACACGCTGAGAGGACCCACTACAAAAATGTATTTTGTTCTAAACACCTGTGTTCATGCTCGTGCACGCAAGGCAGAACAAAGATACATACACACATTCCTTCTAGCACACACCCAGACAGGTGCGCACACAAACACATACACAATGTCTCCCTCTTTCTCACACACACACCCATGTTCTTTAGTACAATTTAGTTCAGGCAGGCAACGAAGTCAAGCTTAGATCACATCAGCTGATAGCAGTCGATCTCAAAGCCAGTCCACATTAGCTGATGTCTCATTGATTCCCCTCTTTGCATCCATTGGCAAATCTCACACACAAAATTATATTCACAACCTCAGGTCAACAATGACCAGAAAATGGAGACACTATCCAAATCATTAAAATTGCCAACAGATGACAAAAGAAGAACATTCAACTGGGTTCTGACAAAAGGAGAAACTCCAGCTTAATGGAAAGAAGCTATTTTAGTTATACCGAAGGGAGGGATAGATAAATTAGATTGTGCAAACTACAGACAAATTGTTTACTTATCATCATCACAATCATTGCCAAAATAATAATCAATATGGACCAAACAGGATTTGTTCTGTCACGTCAGACCCATGATAACAGTAGATGATCGTTATAAGTTATTAGACATATAAATCAAAATAAAGAACAGGCTATGCTTTTAAGTTTAGACGCTGAAAAGGCTTTTGATTCTGTTCCTATTTAATGTTATGGAGAAGTTTGGGTTGAAACAAATAATCATTAAGATATTAGAAGCCTTAAACAGCAGGCCATCAGCTAGATTGAAAATCAATTGTGAGCTCACTGATTCTTTTCTGTTAGAGAGATCCACAAGACATGGCTGCCCGTTAAGTCCACTTCTATTCATGATTTTTATTGAACCATTGGCACAATGGATTAGATAGAACAACAAGATTAAAGGTATAAAGTATCTTCGCTGCAGGTATCAAATAGGCTGGGTTAAGAAATTTGTAAAATATCTGGGAATTTATTTGCCTATAGACCAGGGTTTGACAGTAATGGTTGCCAGAAATTTGAGAAATTTGCAACCAATTCTTAGCCTTTGGTTGCCATCAGTAGCTACTAGGGATGGGAATCGGGGGAATCGGTTCTGAACTGGAACCAGTTCCAAATTGTCCAATTCATTGGAATCGTATGCCTCGGAAGCTTATCAATTCCTTATTTCAATGCCAGCATGCCGATCGCAATAGTTTCTCTCCTCTCCTCTGTCTGCTCCCTGTGTTTCAACGAGGGCAGGGCTGAGCACATACAGATGGAGTGGAGGAGAGAAAGGTGAAGTAAACATTACTGGAGTTGATGGCAACTCCTTATATAACACTAAAATTCAGCTGTGGTGTTCTGTTGGGAGCTGGTATTTTGTATACCAGGAATTGAGGGTGGACACATTAACTGATAACACTTAAGATTCAAATTCTGCAAAGTATCAGATAAAACACAAACTACAAACAATTTTGTTCAGTTACTATAATAATAATAATAATAATAATAATAAAGCTTTTAAACATTCTCAATCTAGAGTTCAGACATTAGTTTATTATAGTAGGGCAGGTGTTGGCATTTTTTGTTTATCTACAGAGGCATTTTAAGCGAATGCCAGCTAGGCTTGGGGAAAGTTACTTGCTAGCAAATTAAGTTAGTAGCTAAAGTTAACTAAGTTTACTGCTGGTTGCTAACTAATTTACAACCCTAGCTGCCCAGGGGCTGCTATGTCAGTCGGGAGCCTGTAACCTAACGTTACTGTAATATAGAGAGATCGAAAAATGGCTCATGGTAACGTTATGCCACTTGTGGTCCAGCAGCATATGCTGATCCCTGAGCGGTATGTCACTCGTGTTCCACTGGCACATACCGTTTCCTAACGGTAGGTGTCGCTTGAAAGTGGTGGGCCACTGTCAGACGGTCTAAATAATACATCCATGCAAACATTTACACCATTAGAGTTCTAAGCAGCAGATTCTGGCCAACTCAGTGTTGGTGGCTAGCATCACAATCAACAGAGATTTACTGGAATGATTAAATGTTGAATTCTCTCCCCTCCAGAGAAATGTATTCTTCTGACAGCTGGGACCATGCTGCCCCCCACACAATACCACACAAGTGAGTACTATTTTTTTCTCTGATTATCAAAAGGCACTATAGCAGACTGTTTTGGACAATTTATATTCAGTGCTTCTAAAACAGGAGAATACTGTAGTCATATTAACATATGGTAGCTAGCTAGTCCGGGTTTTCAAACTTTTACTTTTTGTCACTACCCTACATCAGGATACATCAGGTACTATTGCAATGTATTTTCCATCCAGCCAGTCTTGCTCATCAGTACAGCGTGGGGCTTAGAGAGCCGTGGAGACCGTGAGGACCAATCTTGGTGTGTGTGATATCTGTGTTGTTCTGAAGTGAAAAAGATTCTCTGACCAGTCCCAACAGTAAGAGCAGTACCAGATGTTTGTGTGATGAAGTTCATTTAAAGAGTTTCCCCTCGGGGATCAATAAAGTATTTCTGATTCTGATTTCATCGCTACAGTAAACAGTATTTTTACACAGAATAAGTGCCTTAAATCCCAACTCCAACAACTGTGAAGTGTCCATATCTGACATTTTCTCCATTGTTGAAGTCGACCTTTACAGGATTTCTTTTGTTTTGTTAAGCCCATCACCTGGCCAGGACTGTCATAATTTATGTGATGGCTGATAGATTTTAATGTTATATGTTTTTATTGAAAATAACACTTGTAGCCATATCAGTGATCAAGTTTACCATCTGTGCTCTTCCTAATGTCTTCTCCCTTTCCACTCCAGCCTCCAGTATGTATAGTGGTGTGAAAAAGTGTTTGCCCCCTTCCTGATTTCTTATTTTTTTTGCATGTTTGTCACACTTAAATGTTTCAGATCATCAAACAAATTTAAATATTAGTCAAATATAACACAAGTAAACACAAAATGCAGTTTCTAAATGAAAATTGTTATTATTAAGGGAAAACAAAATCCAAACCTACATGGCCCTGTGTGAAAAAGTGATTGCCCCAACTGTTAAAACATAACTGTGGTTTATCACACCTGAGTTCAATTTCTCTAGCCACACCCAGGCCTGATTACTGCCACACCTGTTCTCACTCAATCAAGAAATCACTTAAATAGGACCTGTCTGACAAAGTGAGGTAGACCAAAAGATTTTCAAAAGCTAGACATCATGCCGAGATCCAAAGAAATTCAGGAACAAATGAGAAAGAAAGTAATTGAGATCTTTCAGTCTGGAAAAGGTTATAAAGCCATTTCTAAAGCTTTGGGACTCCAGCGAACCACAGTGAGAGCCATTATCCACAAATTGCGAAAACATGGAACAGAACCTTCCCAGGAGTGGCCGGCTGACCTAAATTACCCCAAGGGCGCAGCGACGACTCATCCAAGAGGTCACAAAAGACCCCACAACTGCAGGCCTCACTTGCCCGAGTTAACGTCAGTGTTCATGACTCCACCATAAGAAAGACAATGGGCAAAAATTCCCTGCATGGCAGAGTTCCAAGATGAAAACCACTGCTGAGCAAAAAGAATGTTAAGGCTTGTCTCATTTTTGCCAGAAAACATCTTGATGATCCCTAAGACTTTTGGGAAAATACTCTGTGGACTGAAGAGACAAAAGTTGAACTTTTTGGAAGGTGTGTCTCCCATTACATCTGGCGTAAAAGTAACACCACATTTCAGAAAAAGAACATCATACCAACAGTAAAATATGGTGGTGGTAGTGTGATGGTCTGGGGCTGTTTTGCTGCTTCAGGACCTGGAAGACTTGCTGTGATAAATGGAACCATGAATTCTGCTGTCTACCAAAAACTCCTGAAGGAGAATGTCTGGCCATCTGTTCGTGACCTCAAGCTGAAGTGAACTTGGGTTCTGCAGCAGGACAATGATCCAAAACACACCAGTAAGTCCACCTCTGAATGGCTGAAGAAGAACAAAATGAAGATTTTGGAGTGGCCTAGTCAAAGTCCTGAACTGAATCATATTGAGATGCTGTCGCATTACCTTAAAAAGGCAGTTCATGCTCAAAAACCCTCCAATGTGGCTTAATTACAACAATTCTGCAAAGATGAGTGGGCCAAAATTCCTCCACAGTGCTGTAAATGACTCATTGCAAGTTTTCACAAACGCTTGATTGCAATTGTTGCTGCTAAGGGTGGCCCAACCAGTTATTAGGTTTAGGGGGCAATCAGTATTTCACACAGGGCCAAGTAGGTTTGGATTTTGTTTTCCCTTAATAATAACAACCTTCATTTAAAAACTTCATTTTGTGTTTACTTGTGTTATCTTTGACTAATATTTAAATTTGTTTGATGATCTGAAACATTTAAGTGTGACAAACATGCAACATAATAAGAAATCAGGAAGGGAGCAAACACTTTTTCACACCACTGTATATGGACTAAAGTTTGGTTGTTCAAATATAATTAACCACAAAACAATTCACCTAAGTCAATTCACCTAAGTCTCCTGTATGTATGTATATAAGGTATGTGGCAAATCTGCAAAACCAGGTAAGAGTAGTCAGTTTTTAGAAAATGTACTAATTTCTATTTAATCTCACTGTTTATTTTAAATTATTCTACCTAATGACGAAACATTCCCAATGGCTCAAATTTATCGCATTTGTCAACGAAATATAAATTCTACGCAGCTATTAATAAAACTATTAAGACTCAGCTTTAATATACTGACAAAGCATATTTCTACAGGATATTATCATTTAAGAGTAAAGATTCAATGGTAACAACAGCACACATTTATTACAGGAGACATTATGCTCCCAGGTGAACATCTAGTTGGCCAGTTCCATATTCAATAGTATATATCACATTTAATTTTATTATGACATGGTTAATCAAACTGTCACCAGTGATTCTTAACTGTTTTATGAATTGACTAAAAAATAAGTCTTCTTTCTTATTGCATGAGCACAGGCCTCAGAATTGATCAGCCTACCAGTGATGAGCTGATCTTCATTGAAGTGCTCGCTGCAGAGTGAAGTGAGAGGAGGAACTGCCAGAGGGAGTCCAATTTTTTCTCCTCAAATTCAACACCCATTGATTCAGCCTGGTTTCCTCACATAAAGAAAATTTATTTGCACATTCTCAGGGTGGGCAGGCATCTGCCGCTGTTGGTTGGGTTAAGAGAGAGAGCAGAAATAAAGAGAGCATAAAGTAGAGCATGCAAATTCCACATAGAATTTTTAAATAATAATAATGTAATGGTAGTGGTAATATTATTAAAATAATAATAGGAATAATAATGATAAGAATAATATTGATGATAATAATAGTAATAAGACTAATAATTATAATTGTAGTAGCGGTTGTTGAGCAGGAACATGGGAGCAGTAGGAGGCCCACAATCATAGAGCCAGACTCTACAGCTCCGGAGGCAGAAATACCTGCTGAAAGCGACAGAAGGAGAGAGACGAGAAAGCACAAAATTACAGGTAAGAGAAGATGTCGAGTTAGCAGTATGCATTAATGGGGTAAGAATGTATACAGATAGAGAGGGAGAGGAGGAGAGAAGAGAGAGCTGCGTCATGGGAAGTAGAGCATCATAACTATGGGATGGTTCATGACTCACCTGAGCCAGCCCTAACTATAAGCTTTATCAAAGAGGAAAGTCTTAAGCCTACTCTTAAATGTAGAGATGGTGTCTGCCTCCCGAACCCAAACTGGGACCTGATTCCACAGAAGAGGAGCTTAATAACTGAAGGTTCTGGCTCCCATTCTACTTTTGGAGACTCTAGGAACCACTAGTAACCCTGCATTCTGGTGGCTAGCGCAGTGTTCTAATTGGGTAATAAGGTACTATGAGCTCTTTAAGATACAATGGTGCCTTACCATTAAGTGCTTTGTAGTTGAGGAGAAGGATTTTAAATTCTATTCTGGATTTTACAGGGAGCCAGTGCAGAGAAGCTAATATTGGAGAAATATGATCTCTTTTCCTAGTTCTTCTCAGTACATGTCCAGCAGCATTCTGGATCAAATGAAGAAATTTATGGGACTTATTCGGGCAGCCTGATAATAAAGAATTGCACTAATTGAATTTTACTGCATGTTAAACTCAACATCTTCACTCTCCCATAGTTCTGTGCTTTCTCATTTCTCTCCTCTCTCCTTCTGTCGCTTTCAGCAGGTATTTCTGCCTCAGGAGCTGCAGAGTCTGGATCTGTGGTTGTGGGTCACCTGCTGCCCCCGTGTTCCTGCTCGACAACTGCTACTACAGTTGTTGTTATTGGCTCTGTTACTGATGCTGACATTATTCTTCCTATAGCTATCATTCCCATTATTACTAATTTATTAATATTAACACTACAATTACTCTTCTACTATATTAAAAAAAAAATTCTATGTGGTCTTTGCATTGTGCCTCCCTAACCCTATCCCCTTCCCCCAAACCCCTCCTCTCTCTCTCGCTCTCTCTCTCTCAAAACCTAATACGGCAGCGGCGGATGGTTACCCGCCATTGAGTCTGGTTCTGTCCAAGGTTTCTGCCTGTTAAAAGGAAGTTTTTTCTTGCCACTGTCGCCAAATGCTTGCTCATGGTGGGATTTGTTGGGTCTCTGTAATTAATATTATAGAGAGTATGGTCTAGACCTGCTCTATAGGAAAAGTGCAATGAGATAACTTCTGTTATGAATTGGCGCTATATAAATAAAATTTAATTGAATTGAATCCAGCCTAGAAGTAACAAACGCATGGACTAGGTGAAAAAAGGCAGTCCTTGAAGTATGTTTTGAATGTTCCAGTCTCTGTAATAGGATGTGATGGTCAATGGTGTTGAATGCAGCACTAAGATCTAACAAGACAACAGAGACAAGTCCATTGTCTGATGCAGTTAAAAGGTAATTTGTAATTTTCACCAGTGAAAAGAAACTTTTGTTATTTAGAAAGTCACAAACTGATTGGCGACTGCTTTCTCAAGGATCTTAGAGAGAAAGGGAAGGTTAGATATAGGTCTATAGTTGGCTGAAACCCCTGGATCAAGAGTGAGCTTTTTAAGAGGTTTAAATACAGCTACTTTAAAGAATTGTTGAACATAGTATAGTTAATGAAGACAGATTGATCATATCCAGTAAAGAAGTGCTAACTAAGGGTAAAACTTCTTTAAGCAGCCTAGTTGGAATGGGGTCTAAGAGATAGGTTGATGGCTTAGATGAATCAATCGTCAAAGTTAGTTCAAGAAGGTTGATGGGAGCAAAGCAGTCAAAATATATATCAGGTTTTACAGTTGTGTCTAAGGTTCCTGTGGTGGAGATGGCAAACAGGAGCTACCTCTTGTTGGTCCGCACCGGCTACTGGGGGCTGGCTAACTACAGCAGCTAATGATTGAGTTCCCATGGTGCGGAACCACATTTCCAATTCACTAAGCCTCGCCGCCAATGCTACAAATAAACTACATTTATTACATGTACCATTATCAACAAGGAGGCAGTGGAATACCCCAATATCAAGGCCAGTTACGTCGCCCGGATTGGCGCTACCGGGGCCCCACCCTGGAGCCAGGCCTGGGGTGGGTGCCCGACGGCGAGCGCCTGGTGGCCGGGCCTTTCCCCACGGGGCCCGGCCGGGCACAGCCCGAAGGAGCGACGTGGGGCCGTCCTCCCGTGGACCCACCACCCGCAGGAGGATCCGTAAGGGGCCGGTGCAGAGAGATCTGGGCGGCAGTCGAAGGCAGGGGCTTCGGCGACCAGATCTCCGGACACAGAAACTGTGGGGGAAGGAGCCTGAGCTTGTGCGGGAGGTTGAGCGTTACCGGCTAGATATAGTCGGACTCGCCTCCACGCACAGCCTGGGCTCTGGAACCCGTCTCCTCGAGAGGGGCTGGACGCTCCATTTCTCTGGCGTTGCCGGCGGGGAGAGGCGGCGGGCTGGTGTGGGCCTGCTCATAGCCCCACAGCTCAGCCGTCACGTGTTGGGGTTTACCCCAGTGAACGAGAGGGTCGCGTCCCTCCGCCTCCGGGTGGGGGACAGGTCTCTCACTGTTGTGGTGGCCTACGGGCCGAACAGCAGTGCAGAGTACCAGGCCTTCTTGGGGTCCCTGGGAGGGGTACTAGACAGTGCACCGCCCGGGGACTCCGTTGTTCTACTGGGGGACTTCAACGCCCACGTGGCAACGACAGTGACACCTGGAGAGGGTGATCGGAAGGAACGGCCCCTGATCTGAACCTGAGCGGTGTTCAGTTGTTGGACTTCTGTGCTAGTTACAGTTTGTCCATAACTAACACCATGTTCAAGCACAAGGGTGTCCATCAGTGCACGTGGCACCAGGACACCCTAGGCGGAGGTCGATGATCGACTTTGTTGTCGTATCATCTGACCTCCGGCCGCGTCTTGGACACTCGGGTGAAGAGAGGCGGAGCTGTCAACCGATCACCACCTGGTGGTGAGTTGGATCCGCTGGCGGGGAGGAAGCCGGACAGACTTGGCAGGCCCAAGCGTATCGTGAGGGTCTGCTGGGAGCGTCTGGCGGAGCCCTCTGTCAGCAGGGTCTACAACTCACACCTCCGGGAGAGCTTCTCCCAGATCCCGGGAGGTTGGGGACATTGAGTCCGAGTGGACCATGTTTTCCACCTCCATTGTCGATCTGCGGCTCGTAGCTGTGGTCGCAAGGTTTCTGGTGCCTGTCGCGCGGCAATCCCGAACCCGGTGGTGGGCGCGGAAGTAAGGGATGCCGTCAGGCTGAAGAAGGAGTCCCATCGGGCCTTGTTGGCTCGTGGGAGTCCCGAGGCAGCTGACAGGTACCGGCAGGCTAAGCGTGCTGCAGCCCGTGCGGTCACAGAGGCAAAAACTCAGGACTGGGAGAGGTTCGGAGAGGCCATGGAGGAGGACTATCGGTCGGCCTCAAAGAAATTCTGGCAAACCGTCCGACAGCTCAGGAGGGGAAGCAGTGCTTCACCAACACCTTGTACGGTGCGGGTGGAGAGCTGTTGACCTCGACTGGGGATGTTGTCGGACGGTGGAAGGAATACTTTGAGGATCTCCTCAATCCCGCTGTCACGTCTTCCGAAGAAGCGGAGGCTGGGGACCGGAGGCGGACTCATCCATCACCCTGGCCGAAGTCACTGAGGTTGTTGGCAAGCTCCTTGGTGGCAAGGCTTGAGGGTGGATGAGATCCGTCCTGAGTATCTTAAGTCTCTGGATGTTGTGGGACTGTCTTGGCTGACACGTCTCTGCAACATCGCGTGGCGGTCTGGGACAGTGCCTCTGGACTGGCAGACCGGGGTGGTGGTCCCTCTGTATAAGAAGGGGACCGGAGGGTGTGTTCAATCACAGAGGGATCACACTTCTCAGCCTCCCGGTAAGGTCTATTCCAGGGTACTGGAGAGGAGAATTGTCCGATAGTCGAACCTCGGATTCAGGAGGAGCAGAGTGGTTTTCGTCCCGGTCGTGGAACACTGGACCAGCTCTATACTCTCCATCGGGTGCTCGAGGGTTCATGGGAGTTTGCCCAACCAGTCCACATGTGCTTTGTGGATCTGGAGAAGGCATTCGACTGTGTGCCCAGGCGCTTTGTGGGGAGTGCTCTGGGAGTATGGGGTCCGGGGCCCTTTGCTAAGGGCTGTCCGGTCCCTGTATAACGAGCAGGAGCTGTGTTCGCATTGCCGGCAGTAAGTCAGACCTGTTCCCGGTGCATGTTGGACTCCGCCAGGGCTGCCCTTTGTCACCGGTTCTGTTCATAATTTATATGGACAGAATTTCTAGGCGCAGTCAGGGGCGGAGGGTGTCGGTTTGGGAACCACAGGATCTCATCTCTGCTGTTTGCAGATGATGTCGTTCTGATGGCTTCTTCAAACCGGGACCTGCAGCATGCGCTGGGACGGTTTGCAGCCGAGTGTGAAGCAGCTGGGATGAGAATCAGCTCTTCCAAATCTGAGGCCATGGTTCTTGACCGGAAAAAGGTGGCTTGCCCTCTTCGGGTGGGCGGGGAGTCCTTGCCTCAAGTGGAGGAGTTCAAGTATCTCGGGGTCTTGTTCACGAGTGAGGGGCGGATGGGCGTGAGATTGACAGGCGGATCGGTGCAGCGTCTGCAGTGATGCGGGCGCTGTCGGACCGTTGTGGTAAAGAAGGAGCTGAGTCGAAGACAAAGCTCTCGATTTACGGTCAATCTCGCTCCTGCCCTCACCTATGGTCATGAGCTTTGGGTAGTGACCGAAAGGACAAGATCGCGGATACAAGCGGCGAAATGGGCTTCCTCCGCCCGGTGGCTGGGCGCTCCCTTAGAGATAGGGTGAGGAGCTCAGTCACACGGGGAGCTCGAGTAGAGCCGCTGCTCCTCCACGTCGAGAGGAGCCAGCTGAGGTGGCTAGGGCATCTGATCCGGATGCCTCCTGGACGCCTCCCTCGGGAGGTGTTCTGGGCATGTCCCACCGGGAGGCGGCCCCGGGGAAGACCCAGGACACGCTGGAGGGACTATGTCTCTCGGCTGGCCTGGGAACGCCTCGGGATCCCCCCGGAGGAGCTGGAGGAAGTGTCTGGGGCGAAGGAAGTCTGGGAGTCCCTGCTTAGACTGCTGCCCCCGCGACCCGGCCCCGGATAAGCGGAAGAAGATGGATGGATGGATGGATGGAGGCAGTGGAATAGCTAAACATTTGACACATTGAGCAGGAGAGAGGGATAGAGAGAAGCCATTGCTAGCTGCTAAGCTAAAGAACGGTATGAAATGAATCGGTATAAAATGAAGTTGTTTAAAAGAAGGAGAGCGCTATGGGTGCTTGAGCTGAACTAGTGTACATTTAAATATATAGCAGATAGTTAGTCACTGTAATAAAGAATTGAACAAAATTAACTGTGTTGAGCTACAGCAGCAAATATATACGCTACTAGTAACACACAAAAACCGGTGCCCGGAAATGAAACAATACGTTTACAGCAGCACGTCCTAGTTTGAGCTCAAATCTCAACATCCAGAGGCTTTGAAAGGGAGGGAGGGATGATTGCTGACTTTGGTTTTCTCTGTGTTGGTTGTACATGACAGAGGGACAATCATGAGCCATGTGGCCTCTTCCACCACAGTTGTAGCATATCAGTTGAGTGGAATCTTGTGAGCCCTGTCTTTTGAGAATGAGGCTGCTTTTGGTCTAGGCTGCGTCTCCCTTGTACTCTGCTTGCAGTTTCTTACCCTGCTTTTGTTGGAGGTCAGTCTGATTTCTTTCAGCATGGAAAACATGTGCCCAAACAGTCTTTAAGTCTTCTCTATCCAAACCAATGCATTTTTGAATTGCTGTTGCTGAGCTCTGATCTCCGGGTAGTGTCCCCCAATGAGGGCATTCTTGAGTAAACTGTCATAGGCATTGTTTTCTTATTTGAGACCTGAATGAGAGTTAAACACAAGTTCCATGCAAGCATGGAAATCAGCAACACTCTCACCTTTGTTCTGTTTGGTTCTGTGAATCAGAGGCTAGTCTGTACGTAGAGGAAAGGGTTCCTTGACTGAGGCCTAGAGAGTGTCTATCTATTGAGTTAGCTGTTGGCTGGATCCCATTTACAGTCCTCCTGTAGCTTCCCCCTTCTTGTCCTCTCCCTCTGAGGATTCGTGTGTGTCAGCTTGAACTGCAGGGACAGGCGAGCTGTAGGGGTAAGAGAGCACACGGAGGTGGTTCTTACCTACATCTGTCCCTCTTAGTCTTTTCTGCACTTACTTCTGGCAGTTGTTTTGACAACATTAAACCAGCATCGGAGCTTGCAACTCGTGATTCTGCTTCTCTTTCCCACTTCTGGAATGCAGGCCAATCTATCTTACACGTGCATTTTCTCGTTCCCTGCTCCTCTCTTTCCTCTAACAATGTCCTACATTGTGCTAAACAGTCAGTGCTAAATGTGCTTTTAAGAGGAAATACACCATCAGTAATGTGATACCAAAGTTAAATGCTGTCAACTGCAGTTTTAACCTATTTTTCTGGCATTATTTTTGCAGGTCCTGTAAGGGGATCTGGAAGAAGTTCCAATTTTCCACCTTTGTTACCCATCTTTACTCAGCTTGGATTTACCTTTGCTCAATCAAAAGAGTTTTTTCCCCAAGTATAAATAGGTGGTCCTTTAAAAAATGTTTTCACTTAGGGTATACAATTCTTATAGGTGGTCCTTTAACAAAAGGTACGTTTGAACAAATCAAATTTCCCCAACTGTCCAGTTTGAGCCGACCAAATATAAAACTCTCCTACATAGAGGATACATAGGATGTTGTTACCTGGGTAACGTAGAAAAGGTTTCAGTCGTGGTGATCTGGACACTGTTTTCAGAATCAAGAAGTTTCGGCTCCCATCCGGAAGTCATTCTCAATTGTGAAAAAATGGGACGGGAACTAGAAATTTAGCCCTCAGGGCTTATGTAGGAAGGAATCTGCCTGAGTATCTGTTAATAGCTAGTTTCACCTGAAACTGACCTAATAGTTTCCAAGATGGCCCAGTAATCAGTAATTAGGCCTATTGTTTTCTGGCTGCATCTACTTCATCACTGTTAAGTACCTGATTAGCATGTGATTGGCGTGACCAAGGTGATAATACACTGTGACAGACTTTGGGCAGATTGAATCTCAGACCACCATTTCTGTTCAAAGAGGGGTTCTCTTTTTTCACAAAAATGGCTTCCTTGACACCCCGTTCAAACCAACTCTTCTCTCTACTTAGAATCTTAGAATCACACACACACGCTCACACATACTCAACAGACTTCTTTCACACATAATCCCATGACTATCTAAACTCCACTTAGACAATAATGGTCTGCCGCACAGGACTTATGATTACTAACCTCCCAGAGGAATCACGCTCCTATTTTATAGTTCTTTTACATGTTTTTCACAAAAACATCTTCTGCACATGTTCACCTTCTTTAAGTCAAAACATGAACTTACAAATAAATAGAGCAATCACTGTCCGCCGCCCATGTCCAACCTTTGGCGGCCCTGTTTGTCAGGGCGGAACTGTGTATGCACACTCCTGCTGGCAGTTGGCCCTTGGCCCAGACTGAGGTGCTGCTCAGTCCATCCTGTTCGTGACCCCAGACGTAGTCGAAAAATTCTGTCTACTTTAGGGTCTTTAATAAAAGTCTAAATCACGTCTCAGTAAATACAAGGTTTTATTCATGTACATGGAGAGAGGACTCACACAGCAAAGTGAGCAGTATCTGAGTCGTCTGTCTTACAACAATTTCCCATCCTTTTTATAATGAGTGAAAAATCTCACACACACCAACTTGACCTTCACATTATTTGGATACAATATCACCCTTAATAACTGGTTCTAACCTGTTGCTGCATACACACTGGAAACTGGAGGGTCCAGGCTGGCTGGAATGTTGTTGTTTATGTGCTGAAGAACCAGTTTCTCAAAGCACTTCATCAGAATGGGGGTGAGAGCCACAGTGCAGTAGTCATTTAGACTAGACACTGCAGACTTTTTAGGTACAGGTACGAAGGTGGCTGTCTTCAGGTGGGAACAATCTCCTGAGACAGTGATAAGTTAAAAATGTCACTAGCTGATAGGCACATGTTTGTAGTACACATCCTCCGTGGATACTGACAGTGGCCGATCTTCTGATAGGCGGAGTAGACTTTACAACTGACTCTTTGTTGGGGAGATCAAAACGAGCATAAAATGTGTTTAGCTAATCTGGTAGCATGGGGAAACTCCTGATTTTGTAGCCTGTGATGTTTTTGATCGCCTGCCACATATCTTTGGTGTTGTTGGTGTTGAGGTCTTTCTCCAGTCTCCGTAAGTGAAAAGTATTTTTGTCTTTTTTGGCTCTGAGTAGAGCCCTCACCTCTCCATTCATCCAGGCTTTCTGGTTGGGGAATGTTTTTATTGTCTTTGTGATCACCACATCATCAACACATTTGCTGATGTATCATGTCACTGATGCTGTATATCCTCAAGATTGATGTGGCTCTCCTGGGTGGCGGCATCTCTGAACATGAGCCAGTCTGTGCACTTCAACCAGTCCTGTAGACCTGCTGTAGCTTCATCTGACCACACTTTAACAGTTTTTACTTATGGTTTGACGCTTTTTATCAGCTGGCTGTAAATAGGCAGGAGTAGCAGGGAAACATGGTCTGATTAACCAAAATGGGGGTGGGGGAGAGAGTTGTAGTTTCCAGACATGGTCATGTAAACATGGTCCAGTGTATTTGTTCCCCTGGTGAGGATGTGGACATGCTGGTGGAATATGGGTAAAATAGTTCTGAGGTCTGTTTGATTAAAATCACCAGCTACAATAAAAACACCATCCGGTTGTTTTGTCGTGACTGCAGATGACCTCATACAGTTCCTGTAGTGTGTTTTTTGAATTTGCATCTGGAGGAATGTAAATAGCAGCAAAAAAAAAAACACTGGTGAATTCTCTGGGCAGATAATATGGTTGACATCTTAACAATAACAATTCTACATCTGGGGAACAATGTCCATCCACTTTAACTGTGTTTGAGCACCAAGCATCATTGATGTAAACACAGAGTCCACCTCCTCTCATCTTACTGGAGTCTTGTGTTCTGTCAGCGCGGAACACACTCCGCCCGTCAAGTGCGATAGCTTCATCTGGGATGTTGTAATGTAGCCAGGTCTCAGTAAAGATGAGGGCACAGTAGTCTCAGATTTCCCGTTGTTGTCTTATCTCATCCATTTTATTTTCCTGTGAACGAACATTAACCAGGAGTGGACTGCGTAATGGAATAGCCTTAGGTCCGACCTGGGTTAGCTTAGCTCTCTTTCCTCTCTTCTTGTTTCGATCACACCGATTGCAGTGACGTTTGGCCCGGCTGGTCTGGTTGTCTGGACGGGAGATGCCGTGAGCAGTAATCGTCTCAAGGTCAGAATCAGAATCAGAATCAGAAATACTTTATTGATCCCCGAAGGGAAACTCTTTGTTACAGCAGCTCGCCTTTACGTCCGCTGCACTTAATCCAATCCCTGCACTTCCTTTTCCAATGTTGATGAGTGTATTACTGTCATAAGTAATACGTGCTTCCGAAATAAAGGTGAGAAAATAAAAACAAACAAAAACAAAAATGGGAGCTACGGGCCGCCACATCTACATGCACAGCTGTTGCCATGGTAAAAAAAAAAAGGACCTGCAGACAAATATTCTGTAATGAAGTCATCTTGCTCTGTCCCACACAGTTCTCCATCATTTATCTCATCCGTCAAATCACTTAGATGCAGAGCAAGACGGGAATCCAATCACCATTACGTGACACATTCAACTGGAGATCTGGCTGGGGGTCTGCAGACAATGTCTGACTGGCGATCTGGTTGGGGGTCGGCAGGTATGACCAACTGATGATCTGGAATATCAGGCAGGGTGTTGGCAGGAACGGCTAGCTGGAGGACTGGCAGGGCATCAGAGGACACGTCCAACTGAAGAGCTGGCTGATCTAGCAGGACGTTGGTAGAGATGGACAACTGGAGAACTGGGAGATCTGGCTGGGCATTGGCAGCAGACTGGAAATCTGGGCTGGTTATATACTGCAGGGCTGACGAGGGAAAGTGGAAACAGGTGAGTGAGGGAGTCAGGTGACTGGGGCAGGGTGATGGGGAAGTGGTAATGTGGCCGGCAGAATGCGATAGTGTCTTTATCTTTCTTCCTCTGAGGTATGACAACATTTTTCACAGAATTTTACATGGCTACATGGTGTGACCCTGTATGTTGGGGAGTGTTGATTGTGCATCTCATAACAGATTTGCCTGGACAGCTGTTGCAGTCTGCCAGACATACATTGCAGTAGTATGCACACCTGTGCAGTAGAACTATACTGTATGGCTTGAAACAGTACTCACAGACATAAGGTGATGCAAAGATTCCTGTCTTATTTGTCATACCACCATAATGGTCATCATAGATACAAACAGATTGTTGTGTGATGGGGTGTGTATTTGGTCTGAAATAACTAAAACTTTTTTCGCCTATTGATTGTGGTGAAATATTATAATTTTCACATCTAGATGTCTCTCATATTTGGAAACATCAGAAAATCCAACCTTGTGGTCATGAGCAAATCTTAAATCTTACTGTAGTTTTTGTGCAAAAGCCAATCTGTCCTTTTCTGAAGATGTAGGGATAAGAAAATGAGCAATACACAGTGAAAAACACAGATTGTTTTCTGTATTGTCAGGCACATAGAGACAAGGCTTTTTCTTATGTATTATCTGATCATATGGTATAGCACCCAATTTGTTACGACCACCGCCGCATTTAATCTGAGCTGCCGATACCACTAATTCTAACCCGTCATCAGTCATGCTTGTGTCTTTGCTTTGAAGAGCTTGGACTACCTGCTCTAAAAACAGGTCTTCATTATACTCATTGTCTAAGGCAAATATTGTTTGGACATCACTGGTGAGAGAGGGACCACGTAAAACCACATTTAGCTAGCTACCAGATGGCGAGTCCCCTGTGCAGTAGTTTACAGCATTGGTCAGTTTATGTCCTAAGTCCTGTGGGACTTCCTCTACATTATCAGAGGGATGTCTCTTAAATGAACTGATTGTCTGACTTCTATAGCATTAAAGCAAGGTATTTTCCTCACGTGAAAATCTGTAGCACCTCCTGTTTAATCATCAACTCTATCCCAGCAGTCATCTCTACCAATTCCTGACAACCATCATCATCATAAAGAGATCATCGGTCCTCTTGATTTAAATTAAAATATTTATCCGATTCATCACAAGGGGGGCCGTATAGCTCAATCATATCTGCCATATCTTCTGTATCATTGTCCTCATTTATACCATGTTCACAATTGTGAACACAATGTCATATCATTTATTAAATCAGTAATCATCTCATTCTGAAGACCTTTCCTATCCAATAATATTTTCAGTCTTTCTAGGACATCAAGGTCTTTATAATTTGGGGGTAATAGATTAAACTGGGCGGCTCAATCTCTAAGTCTAGCCATAAGAACATCATTGTCATACTCATCATCATTATTCGTATCATCATCCTCCAAGACCTACCCCATTCTCTCTGCATTGCGACAACCATTAACTGATTTCCTTGGATCTGTTCTATAGGAATAGTTAGTAAAGTAAGTAAACGATGGTATCTTCTTGGTTATCAAGTGGGCGTCCTCTTTCCTTTGTGTTTCGCTTTTGGTAGGCCCATGACACCTCCAGAGGATTCAGCAGTGATTCCTGGCGTCCCAGGCTCACCCCCTCGATGCCATCTGCTCACTTGGGGGCCCAGGTGGAGTCCTTTCTCTTCATTCACTGATTGCCCTTTTTAGCAGCTCTGAAGAGGTCTTTGAGTGCTTGCCAGTGGGCCTTGCCTCGAAACTCCCATCTCCCGGAGTAGCCTTAATGTTGATGTAGCTATGAACCCTCTACAGCCTACCTCAACTGGTTGGACCTTTGTTTTCCAGCCACATTGGCAGCTGCAACCTCAGTGTACCTCAGTTTCTTGCGCTCGTATGCCTCCGCCACTCAATCCTTCCAGGTCAATGTAAGTTTGATGATGTAAGCGAGATGGAGTGAGGCTGACAATGGCACAAGGTCTGGTCTGAGGTTGGTTGACGCGATCACAGGTGGGAAGCAGAGCCTCTGACCTAAGTCTGCCACCATCTTCCAATTGAGTGCCCCACCCAGCTGCCCAGTATCTGGCCTTGAGCTGACGAGTCTGGCTTTACCCTCACCTTCCCGGACAAATGCTGTTGTCGGACAGTGGGATGAAAGGGGAGGAAGGGCATTGACACTCGTCCGCTGACTTTCCAGCACTGCTGCAAGACACAATAGTACCTGGTTGTGCCGCCAGGTGTTTTCAGCCTTGAGTGAGGCTGGTATTACAGCCAGAGGTAGGGCAGAGGGAGCATGTGGGGTCTTCTCCGTATCACTGGCAGAGATTTTTGGAAGATGGCAGGACATCATAGACAGCCTTGATGGTGAAGCATGCTCTGAATGTCACCATTTCCCACAGCTCTTTCAGGAGATCTTTTTCTTCTCTACTCCCTCCCAAATCATCCATTACCCTTGCCTTGCATCTTGTTGCCTCCTCCTGCCGACGTATCTCTTCCACCACAAGCCTGTGTCTCTGAGATGGAGTAGCCTTGTTCCAGGCTGGTGTGAGCTGTTAGTTCCCCCTCTCATGTACTCGTAAAGGTGACTGTATATTACTAGTCCTGTACCCTCACCAAATAGAATGGGGAAAATTAAATTTTAAAAGCTGGTCATAAAAAAAGACTTCTTTTATAAATCATGTCACAAGGGACTGGAAATATTGTACCTTGTTTGTGGGAATGACCAATTTATCAAATTGTCTCTTTTATAAATAAAATTCATTAGGTATTCAGTTGCTAATAAGATATTATATATTATTATGGCTATTCTTTGCTTCCATATGTGCTTTATTTATTCTATTGCTTTATTCTTTTAAAAAATATTTATTTTATTCAATCCCTTTTTAATAGTACTCTAAAGTGTACAGGATTAACATCTCTGTTACAGAGCATTGATTGGGCTTGAGGTTGACGTTGTTTTCTGGAGTAGTATAAATATGCTTCAAAAAGCCATACTAGTCTGATACTGTAACAGGGTGAGGACTGAGGCAGAGGTTGCAGCCAGGTAATGTGCTGCAGCAGATGTTGGACTCACTGAATGCTGGTTAGAGGCTAATTAACACCAGTAGACCTGCTGGTCTAAACTGGTGACACAACACATCACTCACGCTGCGGCCACAAATGTCGGGCACGCGAGACTCTCACACACACACACACACACACACACACACACACACACACACACACACACACACTGCAAATCAGTTACTCGTACCTTACTCTCAGTACCTCCTTTTTTTCATCCCTGCACAAACATGAGACATGTTTTCCTTTGCAGCTTGCTGGCAACATTACCAAATCACCTGCATTGTCAAAACAAGTTTTATTGGATAAAATCTCAAAGCACAACATATATTTATTGTAAAATACATTATTTGATAGTGAAGACATTTACATAAATATGTATAAAGGCTCCATTTTCAATAAACATTAACATCATTTTTCAAAAGCATTTGAGGCTAGGCATTCAAGACAATACTGATAGATAGGAAATATTAAATCATTATGTACACTCCCTTTACAAATGAAGGAAAACTTCATGACATTCCCCATCTCTTTTAGAATAAAAACACATTTTCAGCATGCTTGTGTAGGCAAAAATACAAATAAAAGAATGTATTCAAAAGGATTCCAGCTTTTATTTGTTGGCACTGCGAGCCAAACAATTGTCATGTAGATATCTTGTAATGCTCCTTGTGAAAGTCTACTAAACAGGGACAAATACAAACAGAAAGCTATCACTAAGGAAGATTGCTATTCATTCATGAAGCACAAATATTACTTAAAATACTCACTTAAAAATTGACAAAGAATTTCATATAGTAAACCACATGACATGCATTTTATGCTACAGGGATGGAGGGGCATGTTCATGCAGCTATGTAGACAAATGGAAAACACCTCGGCCATACAGCATGCCCAATACCTACATCACTGTATTTAGTCTACAATTTATTTTCTGCAAACACATGTTCCATCACAGCTGGATAAGTCCAGTCTTAGATACATTAAAGTCCAAATTACATTAAAACTAAAACTGCTGAGAAATCAATAAGTATTTACCATTGCCGTTCATTTTATTATGTACTTATTTGGTCAAAATTGTAATAACCCAAAATAAATACAATTTTACCTATTTCCCTGCAATTTCCCCTATATTGGTATTCACCAGTGGGCATGATTTTTTACAGACTGACAATGTCATTACTCAAATTTGATTGTTACAATATCTGTGTGGGTGGGCACAGGACCGTAGCCAGGATTTTAGAAATACTAAGGTATGGAGGTAAGGCATGAATTTACCCCAACCAACACATTTAATTTATTCCGTTAACTGTTCATTTATTTTTCCTGTAAAATTATTAACATGAAGGTCTAAGTGCTGTTTAAGGGCCTTTTCAAACTTGAAAATAGGAACAAAGGTCCGAACCAAGGTTTGTGTTTTTGTTACATTGTACACATTTGATCCAGTTAGTTTTGGTTTCACATTGCAATTATGCAAGGGCACTAAAGAACTATACATGACATACCTACGTCCTGTCATCATCACCTACGTCTCCCTATACATGCAACTGATTGGTCTGTAGACGGGCGTCTGAACCATCCCAAAAAAGTTTTCACACTAGAAACATACCTTGATCCTGAGATCTGAGACCACCTCTTTTCGTTGGACCAAGGGTCGGCTGTTTGGTCTGGAACGTGTTCTAGGGGAGGTTTCACACCTGTAATTTTGGTTTGGATCCAACTGAAAAGTCTGAAAGTCTGGACCAAACGAGGTAGGTGTGAAAGGGCCCTTAAACCCTTCTCCACATAGGACAAAATTTCTGGTAGGGATATACTGAATTTGTTTGTTCATCTAAAAGTAGCCAAATTTAAATATATTCAGACATACATACAAATATTGGAATCAACCCAGTGTAGGGTGGCTGTGGCTCAGGAAATAGAGCGGGTTGTCCACTGATCACACGGTTGGTGGTTCAATCCCCAGCTCCTCCTGTCAACATGACGAAGTGTCCTAGCTCCAGCAGCCTAACAGCCAGTTTTGCGCTCACAGAGTAACTGGTCTAGTCATTTGCTGTCACCACATCTGAACCCATAACAAAAAGACAGCTAACACTAGATTGACACTCTCCTTTAAATAAGGCAGGAAGAACACAGCAGTGAGTGTGCAGGAGCTGCCAATGACTCAGCAGGGGTTGAAAGAACTTGATCAAAAAGTAACGTAGTGGGAATCAATGCTAAATTTAGGAAGCTAGACTAAGTAGCTTCCAAGCTAGGCTAACGAGTTTTAAGTCCTCCCAAATGTTGAATGTTGTAGAGGGACAGTTTAAGTCACTAATGGTTGATAACTTACGCCATGTGGACTTTGTTGTGATAATTTTATCAGTTGTGTACCACAGAAGATGACAGTGTGTCTCCTAGCTTGAGCCTTAGAAGCTGTTTCCACAAATAAAAAAGTTTTATCCTCTTTTGAAAAAGTGGAAAATTTGCACAATAGCTGCAGTTTCGTTATAGTTTATATTTAATTCATAGGGAAACACAAACACACAAACATTCCATTTTTGAGCAGAGCTGAGCAGACTGGTACAGTATGGGTTGGCAGATCTGGTGCCTTCAGTCAGCTGTAGATAAGAAAACGGTATTGAAAACAGTTAAATGCTCAAAATTGGCTCTAAATTCTTGGTCACATTTTTAGTCTTGATTAATTACTTTTTGATCAGGTATTTCCAGAATTTTAATCAGAATTTATTGAATTTCATATTTTTAGTGCCAATATACAATGATATTTTAGACAACAGTATTCTTCCACCTTTGTATCAACAGTTTGTGTTTGGTCCTTTCCTGTTTCAACATGCACAAAGCCAGGTCCATAAAGAAATGGTTTTCCCAGTTTGAACTTCATCGGCCTGACCCCAACCACTGGTTCCATATGGAAAGCTCCTTATCGATATTTGACATTCAGTAAACCTGCATGAATATGTTTTATTGTGATTATTATCCTGTGTTTTAAATAGAATTCATGGTATAAATGCTGTTTTTTCTTAAATAAATGTATGCATGAAAATTGTCAAATTTAAAGATATTAAATGAGTATTTGCATAAATTACCAGATACCAGCTTCAATCCAAAAAATAGAAGTTCTAGCACAGGTATGAGTGGAGATCCAGAACCTGTGTTCTCCGTTCAATCTGTTGTGCCTCTCCAGCAGCTCATTAATAAGAATCTGGATTTCCCTTTTTTGTACACCAGAAGCAGCGCCTGACTACAAAATGGGTGTCTGTGGAGGAGGGAGTGTTGCATGAGTCTGCAGACCCTCACAGCAGCAGGAATTGATATGATGTTTACGCCATGGTATACCCGTAGCTCCCACAATGCAGCGCTACCAGCAGCCGGTTTCTCAGGACCTCCTGGCTCGGGTATTCTGGGAGTTTCAGCATATTGATACTGCGGAGAGGAGAAAAAAAACAGGGTGGTTGGTCTTGCCGGTGGAGGAGTGCTGATATCTCATACCTATCCAAAAGAATGATCTGCAGCAATATGAATTACCTGTTGCACATTCTGCCATGCAGAGACCTCTCCCTGTTTTAAAACTGTGCCATCAGTATACGAGGATGCCACTACCCAGTGCCAACAACACTGAAGAGACATACTGCCCTCTAGTGCTTAGTAATATTTGTCAAATGTCCCTCAGTTATGTCTGTAGAGTGACTTGTACTGGGTCTGTAAGTCCGTTTGTTTATTCATTCCTTAATCTTTAAGAGGGTCGAGGGGAGAAAGAAAGGGATCATTAGAATGATTAGTTTCTTCCAGTGAAGAATTGAACTACAACTTTGGCAGTACTGTTGAGCCAACACAGTATGATGTATGGCACTGAACCAGGGCTGTAAGACCATTTAAGCTGAGTCTGAGACAAGTACAACTTTAAGCACTTTTGAGATCGAATCAAGACTGAGTACAAAGAAACAAAATAGTGCTCATTTAATATTCTTCATACTGTTGTCTTACTGTTGTTCAATGAGAATCAACTTTGATAGAATTCAATCACTCAGTGTAGTCCTTTGGATTTAGAAAAGTTTGAAAAGTGATATGAACAGGAAACAACTGGTGCTGTAGTCTATTCAAATACTGTGTATGCAGAACAGAATCAAGTGGTTTAACTTAGAGGTTGAAAGGTTCATGTTTCTTCAGAAATGCAAATTGAGGTGTTTTATAAGTAACCTTGCCTAAATGTTACATTATTTGTAATTTGTTTGTTTACTAATTGGGATTGCAACTTTCAACAAAAAAATATTTGAGAAAATATTCTGTATTTTACAGGTCCCATAGTTTCTTATAATTTCCTAGGAAGAAACTGATACATAATTGTAAATTCATAGGAAGGTTCCCGGAAACGACAATGTAATTTCGTTCGGTAGGGAAAATGGAGACAGTGTTCAATTGCTATACTTAATATAGTGTATATAAAATATATATACTATACAAGAATGGCAAGCGATGGTGGGCAGGAAAGGGAAAAATATATATATCTGACATATCTGAGTCAAAACACCCACAAGACCATGACAAGTTAAGGATAATAGAATAAACATCTCAAAAAAGACTCAAGACCAGACTCACATACTACAGGCTTGAATAGAACGAAGTCAAGAGAAAGAGACAGACAAAGAAAGAGAGTAATTACCAGGTACTAGAGGTAGGCAGTAGATTGGAGGTGTATGGCACTGCAGAAACGGTGAACTTCTGTAAACCACTGCCACCCATCAGGTAGGCAAAGCCACCATGAGGAACCCTGGAACTGATAAAGTAGGATACTTTAATACAATAGACATTCACACATTTTCCTATATCAAGAACCATAGTAGAAATCCAGCAGACAAACCTTCCAGTGACAAACTGAAGCAGAAGAACTCGTTCCTCCTGAGTCAGGCTCTTCACCACCTCCCAGAACCACTGCAAAAAATGCAGACTGATTAGCTAATGGCTAACAGGAAGAGAAACAGAATCAGATAACCCAGAAGGTGAGGTGGTACTGTTTATCCACAAAGAAGTTGTTGCAAATTGACATTAAGACAGTTCTGCTTAACCTGTGGTAGAGTAAAACAGGTCCTGGTACTGAGTATTGTTGGGGAACGTTAAACTATTTCTCCCCAATCAATGATCTCCAACATCACCTTTATCTTCTTTTTAAGGAAATTAGTTATTTTGAACTTTGTGGTATTTTCCCTTTAACATTTAAATCACATCACTGAACACAGAAACTGCCCTCATACGCTATTTGGTTGTTTTTAACTATGTTCAAAATGTAAAATGATGCAAATGTTCAAAGTGCTGAAAAAAATGAAAACGAAAGCATGAAGGAGGATGATAAACAGGAGTTTTAAGAAGCACCTGTCGGGGGTTATATCCAGATTCTGGCACATTTTAGAATTCAAAGTTTTAGAAATTAAGCAAAGCTGATGAATAAAATCTGTGTAAACTCTGTCATGCCAATGTCACATATAGTGGTAAAGATCCAACGTGTGGGCACATCTGACCTCATGTTTTACCTGCTGTCAGACTGTGGGAACATAATCTGCACTGAAAATTAGAAACATATAGACTAACAGTTTAGAGTTTGATGACACATTGCATTCCTTATGGAATATATAATTCTGCTCTTGTGGTGCAGAACTATCCAGGAAAGTACCAGTCAACTGTTCTTTATAGTCCGACATTTAAAAACTTAAAACATTTTTACTCCCGCATTGCTTGGTAAATGTTGCTTTCCTTGAATTCTTTTCAAACTAATCCATAAATGCTATAAGGTAGCAACCTGTGCCTAAGGTTTGTACAACCTAACTGGTAAACATCAATGTCACTAAGAACCCAGATGATTCAAATGAAACATAAGTGTTTAGTCTTAAAGGATTCAGTCCAAGTCAGGCTGGTAGAAGAAGAGCACACCTGGATGACTGGCTCCTGAGGGTCGTATCCACTGGTGTAATCAGTGTTCCTGCACCAATCCTGCACATCGATCTCTGGCATCCCTGACAGCAGGAGCTCCTGCACACACACACACACACACACACACACACAGAAAAAGGCATTTTAAAAATAGTAACAGCATAAATCCCACAGTTTTAGGGTTAATCAACTAATGTTGTCCACCTCTGATACGATGCAGTTTGATTCCTAAACTGGTTACCTAAGGATAGTCCTTTACCTGCATTGATTCTTAGGGTTGCACAGATCTGACTTTTTCCCCTCACGATACCGATTTCGATACCTGAACTCAGAGTATCTGCCAACACTGAGTACTGATCTGATAACAGTGCTCTCTTTTTCTGACATTTAAAATCTGTGAACCGCACTACGTAGAACTCATTTCAATAATTTTTAATTACATTTTTTTTAACCTGAGGTCAGGAATGCTGTGGCACTGAGTTGGCCGTCTGCCGTGAATAAAACTGTAACTGACAGTGGAAACGCAGATTTTTTTGTAATGACATCGATAGGTCTGTCACAATTATTATATAATTGCGATTATTTCAGCTGACCGCAATCATTTTGCATAATCGTTAGAATCATTTCCATTCACCTGTATAAAAACAGCTGAATATTTTCTACATCGTTTTCCACCATTTGAGGTTTGACTGGCGCTCTTTTAATGATGTCATCTCGTTGCGCCCCCTTCTTCTGCTATGGTTTAATGACACCTAAGTGGAGAATTAGTGCCACCAACTGTTTATCTCAAGGCTCTTAATGTCTAATATTCGCGTAATGGATGGAAACTCACATTACTTTGCATTTTCTTTTGGTGCCAATAACAGGTTTCTTTCATCATTGATCATTTACATACTGTCCTTTGCTGCTTAATTTCAGTGTGTTTAAATCCAGTTTAGAATTGTGGTGCAATGTAATCGGACCAAACAGCTGATCTGTCATGTATTCGCTACATCATTATTTATTCACAAACGCATTTGTCAGATAAACTCTTTATCGACAGAAAGAAAATTAAAAAAACACATCCGGTCCTCTAGTGAATATTTTGGGCAGCAGGACGGTGAATGTGAGAGTGAGTCAAAATAAACTATAGTGTGTGTGTGTTCATGGTAATGAAGGAACATGTCACCCAGTGCAACAGTATGGCTCACTGATGTGTTTTTAATAGTCTTTGGACAACAATGGAGCTCTATGGCACGGACAAATAAGATCTATCAGGCTTTGGATACACACACAATACTTGTTAGTAGGATCAATTCCTTGTTGGTTGACTCTGCACATGGGATTTGTCGACAATAAGAAAAATATAGAATATTGTCATCCTTATCCTTTAAACTCTATGTACATTCACACTGCTGAGAGCAGCTGATCAGAGTGAGAGTGAAACAGCTGTTGTGCTGTGAAAACACAAAACAGGCTGTTCAGTTGTCGGCTGCCCTGCAATGACAGCATGACCGAGGCAACAAATCCACGTTGGGATAATCATCATGCTACACTATTGATCTTCACAAGAGTGAGGACATAAAAGCTGCCGCCACACACAGAAAAAAAAAACTCTAATGGAGTTGGAAAAAAGGGAGGGGCTTCAAGGTGACACAACCCCCCCACCAGACATGGCTAATCAATGCCTGCATCAGAGCTGCGCAGGCAGGCAGGCGGAGGGGAACAAGGAGAATACTAACTGTAAAAGATGATGGATGAGAGGAGGAGGAGGAAAAGTATTGTAAGACAGGGAGGTCAGAGGAGGATGACTAACCAATTCATATTCGTCGAAAAGCTGGATGAGCGAGGGGGGAATGAAGGTGTGGAATCCTTGCAGGAAGGCATTTATCTGAGGTTGGATGGCTCGCGTCATCCTCAGCTCCGTCACCAGCTGGACGTACTCAGCCTGAGAGAAGACACACATACACACACAGATCACAGTCCTCAAGAAATACTGATGGACAAGAGAAAGAGACAGAGTTCATACATAGTTATTCTTTCTGCTCCTGTTAGACTGTTCTCTCCTTTACAAGACAGTGCCATCTGCAGGAACACTGCAGTACTGCACTCTAATTAGGACCCTTCCAGGCAATAAACTGGAGGAGAGAGATCAATCGCTCATAGGAGACCAACTACGGATGAATATACTAGAGGGGCCATTCATTAACGCCACCTTCAACCACAGTGCTGCAGCCTGAGACCACAAAAATAGTGATAGTGAATAAAAGTCTATAACTACAACTCAATGTCCAATGTTCTCATAGGAGTTTTAATAGCTGGGTGATATTGCTTAAATTAATGTCACAATATTATAAAAATAAGAGTATTTTTCAGATCATCTATAAAATTTGACTGACTTTTAAAAAGACTAGTATTTTAACTAAGCTGCTAAACACTAAAACTAAACACCTGTAAATATTCCGGTGCCTGGCTATTTAAGTATTTATACACGTTACCTGCAGCTAAATATTTAACCTTACTGGCAACTTTTAAAGGGATAGTTCAACATTTTGGGAAAAACGCTTTTTAGCTTTCTTGCTGAGAGTTAGTCATGTGTGTACGGTAAATATGAAGTATAGCAGCAGCAGTATAGCTTAGCTTAGCAAAGCATCCAACTGGAAAGTGTGGCTCTGTCTAAAAGGTAACAAAATCCATCTTCCGACACCTCTAATGCTCACCAATATGTTATATCTCGTTTGTTTAATCCTTGTAAAAAACAAAGTGTAAAAATGTCAACTTTTTGGGGTTTTTTTACCTCAGGGGGGAGTATCACTGAGAGGATTGCTCTCATTTTCAGGAACTCCTGATCACAGATCACACAGTTACACATTCACACCTGGAAGCTGTGCAGTACAACCACATTTTGTACTGCCGTACCATCTTATTTTGTACAATCTGTGAGTTTATAGATGCCATGATAATAGAGAGTTAATTCCATCGGTTGTATCCAGGCCATACATAACATTTTCTTACAACTTCCATTAAGAAACTTTTTTTTCTATTTAAAGTTTTTTGAAAGGCATTAAGACTCCTAGAAAGTTGTATAAAGCCCTCCCTAAAGTCCTCTCAGCCTTTTCCTTCCAAACCATCAGTGGGATTCCATGCAGACAAGACACAAGGTTGCTCAGAGAAATCAGGTTCTGTAGAAAATTAGACAACAGCTTTACATGCACTGTAGTGACCTGGTTACTTTAAAATCCTCATATACATGCAGCAGGTCAGTATCAAGATTTCCCTCCTACCCTGAGCTTATTTGGGAACAATGGCTTACTTATTTTAACTTGAGCAGTGAAACAATACACTGCATCCTGACAGCACATTTAAAAGGACAGGCTATATGGTAAGAGCACTTCTTACAGCACAAATGTGTCTAAATTTTACTAATAATCAAAGGTTCAGAAAACCGACTTATTTAGACTTCCAGAGTAGCAGTTGTCAACATTTTATTTTTTGTTTGTGACTGTTTCATAAGAATCAATGTCTCCTTGATTTTTTTCTTTTTTTGTTTCATTTATAAGAAAAAAGCACATAAAAAAATGTACATAATTTTGCATAGTAGAATTTAGTTTTTCATTATTTCCCACCCCAATAAACATCTCATGACCCTTTATGGGGGACCCAAGCCCCAGGATGAGAAACACTATTCTGATGGGTCTGTCTTTATTGTACCTATAATTAGTATAAAATTATAGATTTTCTACAGTTAAAAATAAAATTATTTAAAAAATATGTAAAAAAGTGTTACCACCTAGCACTGAGCTTTCTCCTTTCACCAAACAAACAAGTTATTTTGACAATGCGTGACATCATCCCTCTGACTGACCTTGTTGTCCTGGGTGACCAGGATGCTGGTCCCTCCGGGTTTGAGTGGCACTTCTTCCATCGCCCCGAACACGTCCGTCTCTACAGAGAAGGTGAGCTCCAGACCCAGATCGCTGATGTCGTTGTCCAGGATCCACTGCAGGTTCTTAGCATACTCTGGATCGATGGACGACACGTCCTGGTAGTTCACTGGGATACCTAGAAAACACACACACGCATTCAATATAGTACAGAAAGTCATGATCACTAGATGCAGGATATTATATTATACTAAACCTGAAGGACATAGCCCATAATGCTCTAAACATGTCAGCCAAATTTTAAATATTTGAATATATCATTTCTTAAAATATATAACAAAGCTGATAGTGGTATAGGATTATCATTTATTATCAATTATATAAGAAATAAAATATCTAAAAATAAATAACACCAGAATAATGCTAATACTGCTATGCGTAGTGACATACTTGTCTGGGATTTGTTGGGTCTCTGTAAATAATATTATAAAGAGTACGGTCTAGACCTGCTCTATAGGAAAAGTGCAATGAGATAACTTCTGTTATGAAATGGCGCTATATAAATAAAATGGTGCTGTGGTTGCGGTTGCGTGGGGTTTGGGGATCCTCCTCCAATTTGATGTTATCTGACTTAAAAACTATGCATTTTCCCATAATTTTAGACTATTATCATTACAATATTTATTTTTTAAAAACCACACAGGTTGTAGTCACATCAAACTCAATTAGCAAGAAAAAAAGTGAAACAAATATGCTCACTGATGAAGTAAGCAGGTTATCCTTAAGTAATCCGTCACATTTTTGTGAGTGATCGCACTGTGTTCCATAAATAATAATCACAAAATAACGTTGGTTAAACAAGGCTTATAGTGAAGCTATATGAACTGCGATTTGCTCATCCTCCCAAAGTCAGGGTGAATCCATAACCAGCTGTAGAGGTGGGTATCGTTAGGACTGTATCTTTATCTTATCCATACTCTTATCGGCCTTATTAACAATACTCTTACCGGTTCTTTTTCATTACTAAATAATTGTTTGGTTTTTTTAATTATGATTTAAAAAATAATAATAAATTCAGAACAGGATAAGAATGTATTTATATTTTAAATATAACAAAATATTATTTCTAGAGCAGCAACAGCAAAGTCACTATATACACTCAATAATATTTCAGTGGAAACAAATCTAAAATGTCAGTAAAATAAATAGCCTAATATTCCTGACATCAAAATACTGAGTGAAGTTTAGAAAGAATGAAGAACACAGACATCAGTCAGGAGGCGGCAGGACTGATACTGGAGGACCTCCTGTCCTCTGTCCTCCCCCCTCTGCTGCAAGTAGCCTACCGCTTGTAGCGAGAGGGGGGCTGGTTTGAAGGGGGGCTGCCATCTCAGCCAGCAGTTTACAAGAATTTGCCAAATTTTAAGATTTGTGGCAAACACAGTTAGGCTACATACAGATAGCTTTCATTTTAGCTTCTTCGTAACAATTAGCTATTAGCTTAACAAGCACGCTGTGGTTCTAACAACAACTGCGGGCAGAGCAGATGGAAAAATCTCTTTACGACTTTTAGGTTGCCTTCACTTCACCTGGTTCACTAGGTCCGCACCATTACCACGCCGACGTACGCCTGCGGTGCCCCAAGTAGGCGTAGTCTGCACACCATTTAAAAGGCGTCTCAGCCGGCGCATATGCCGGATGCCCCACTCAATTCAAGCGGCGACATTGGCGTGTACGCCTTCCTCGACCACATGGCCCATACAAACCCAAAGAGGTCAAGGGATATTGATAAAACAGAGAACGGATGAAGGACGGTCATTCAGGATGGCATGAAATCATATTGTGAACATTTCTGTCCATGCTGACAATTATTTGACTAGGAAAGCTCCATGGCTTTTGCCCTTTAGGCTGACACTGTTGTTTGCTTTGTCAGTTGACAATTACGTGGTTGCTGCTGCTGGCTGACAGATTATACTCCATTTAAACAGTTTTCCTGGCCCTCGCCGTCAGGTGTTAAGCGGGGCACCGGTGCACTGAAATGGAGCGGATCCACAGTCTCCACCGCGGCCTCTCTGCTCTGCTGTCCGCGGTGAGCGTGTGTAGGAGCTGAGCCCCGCCCTCGGTCAAACACGCAGAGGAGAGAACAGAGAACCATAAAATATTTTTTTAACTGCTCTGCATCTGCATGATTTACATGGGTCACATTTTCAGGTCGGAAAATCCTGAATTCTGTATTAATCTGGAAAAATCACATCCCTGATACATACTGAAAACAAGCTACAAAATGTAATACCTCTTAAAATGGCGTTTAAATACTTTAAAAAACTTTTTAAGGGCCTTATTTGTAGCTAAACACCCACTAACATCTGGCTTTTGTCTTCAGTGGGAAAGGATACAATTGGCATTTATTCCCAGGTCAAATGACTTTGCAGTAGTCATGGGTATTTATCGGTTCCAGCTCCGATCGGAACCGATCTACTGTTTACTAACTATCTACTGTTTACTAACCCTGTTTTCCGGCACGTTTGTGACATCGAACATGACACATCAGAAAAATAACAAAAACAGAAAGGTAAACTCGTCTACTGACAATGGGAAAGGAGTCAATCGCTTATTTTTAGAGGGTTTACCCATGTCTAAAAAATCTTTAGATATGCGCTTTTGGTGTAAAAAGGGTATTAGTCAACAGGTTTTCAAAAAAAATATCTCTATGAATGGACAGAGGAGAATGTCAGTGTTCCAGGGATATAATAACCATGTTGATAGGACATTATCAGCTTTAGTAATGTACAAAAAATGTATTCTCTTATTTCCATTTTGGATAAATGTGATTTGATTTTTTGTCAACAAGATTCTGAGATTCCCAGAAGCTATGGTTGGTGTGAACCGGAAATATAATGTCACCATGGAGTCAGTGAAAGTCATGCTGACTTAGGTTACTAGCAGTTCCTCTGTGTACTGTACCCATATACAGACAACAATCACCTGTTGATTACTGTTGATACTGGAGAAAATGTCTAGCTTTGTGATTTTGAGGCAAGATCTGAAGTTATATGGAGGGTCTTTTTTATATAATTGCTAATTTGATTCAACTATCACCAGAAAGAGCAAGCCACGCTTATTCCAGAAGTGTGTATATGATGCATTGTGTTCCAGTTCCATTTGAGTTGAGGTGATCTTTTATGTAATCTGTGTTAAGCAAATTTAAAGGGTTAAATGCGGATGACCCCGTCTGACCCTTATGTTGGGACTCCACAGATGAATTCATTCATTTGTGTGATTTTAACTGAAAATGTGTTAGGAGAGAATTAGAACTCAGCATTCCAGCAATCAGCAATCCCAAGAGAATTGAATGCAGCATTCCAGCCACCATTGGTCAGTCTGACCAGTGACTCATGATGTCACCAGGTCAATAAAAGGGGTCAGCTGCCACTGTTCAGTCTCTTTTCTCCACTCTTCTCTGTACGCCGGGCCTGATGGTTCGCTGAACCTCAGAGTGGTCTGCTCAGCGCAGATCCACCAACGAAAGGATAAAGGATTAGGCCACAACACAAGCGCCTGTCTTTGTCTTAAGATTTCTGGTTAGCTCACCGCTAAACGAAAGTAAGCAAGCTCTCTTTCCTCCTGACTTCATCTCCAGCATTGCTGCTCAGCAACAGCTGTTACCGCTGTGTAAACTGCTCAGAGCAGAAACACAGAACTCTCTCTCTTTCACCACAGCGTTGCGAGAGCCTTCGTAAGATTTCTGCAACAAGGTTTAGCACCAACGGTTGCCCCACACACTCTGCCAGCTAACTTTAAGAACTGACTTTGAGGAAAACCACAGACGGAGCAACCGGGGCCTCCATCTGCACAACGGACTGCACAGCACGGTTTTCTTCAATCGGAACCAACATTCTTCCCTGCCTGGCTCATGCAACGGGACCGCCAGATAATCACAGCAACTTCAAAGCAACTTCTTCCTTTACGGACTGGTAACATAAACACCGAACATATAACTGGGCATTACATAGCTTCACATAGCTTAAAGGTTGTACTTGTGTACTTGGCTAAGCACAGAACTGTGTTACTTTGTGAATGCATATGTATTGATTTGGTTCATTGAGTTTTATTGTTGTGATGTTAGGTTAATTTGGTAGCTAGATGCTAAGTTGATGTTAGTGATGTTCACACAGACACAGGGTCTTGCATACAACTAACTATCCTCTTTCTATCCTGGCACTGTTGATCCTATACAGCTCACATATCCACCCCAATTTGACTTTAAACAGAGCCACACTAACATACATGATCTGGCTGCCATTTTGAGTTAGATTTATTTTGCTTGCCGCTATTTTGAATTAACTTTATTTGCCGCCATTTGGGATTCCCTCCACACACACCCTTTGTCCTGTAGTTTAGTGCATTTTGAGTTAGTCTTCATATTGTGTCTTTTTGCTTTTATTATCTTTTAATAAATGCTTGTGTATAATTATGCTGGTTTCTTTAATGTCGCACAAGAGGGATTAATTTACCAACCTCTTCTATGCTGAACTCCAAATCCTTCAACCTACTAGCTATTGGTGGTAATTCTGGTTATAGTTATATAGTTATTATTAATCTGAGTTCCAAATTGATAGTTTAGTATATTATATGATAATCAATTGACTGGCAATCATTTATCTTCTTTAAGAAGACTGGTGCCCCCTAGGACTTAATTAAAGTTATTATTTATGATTATTGTTGATAATTTTGATAGCGAAATTTAATTGATTGCACCTACACAATTTGGTGCTAATCCAAACACTTATCTACAAATATGCCTGTGCTCATTTACCCAGTATATGTTTGTAGAAGGAGCGGGTGAAGTAGATGTTGACCAGATGTCGGTGGTAGAGAGCCAGACCGAGGATCTGACCTGCGAACCGAAAGTAGTTCAGGTGGTCTGGGTTCACTGAGGAGTTACTGTTGGGCTGAAAAGTGGTACCTGTAGATTACACACGCACGCACGCACACACACAAACACACACCTTCATTCTTCATGATAAAGTTCTGTTTGTCACACTGAATGTTATCACAGTAAGCAAAAAGTTATGTACCATCAGCTGACTGAGTGAACAGAGCATAGTCTGGGTTGATGATCTCATTGGACAGGATGTCAAACCACTCCCGAACCACACCCTGGCCCTGAAACACCCAGAAAAGTTCAACATAACTCACTACAATGAGCCATGGGACTGGAGTACTGCTGATCCATCAGCTGACAGCTGAAACAGCCCAACAGAAAAGAAGTTTTATTACTGAGAACTCATGCAGTGCCATGTGAATTTAGAAACCCACCATCCCCTCCTCGCCATGGAAGCGAACAGCGATGCCCTGTTTGAGTTTCTCGTTGGTGGACTTGGAAACCATCTCACAGCTACTCCTGAATATGGAGTCTGTTAGTGAGATAGAAAAATAGAATTAGTATACTGTCTAACAAAACTTTAAGGAGAAAAAGATGGGGAGAACAGATGGGAAATGTGGTGGTCAGGGTTAAAGGTACATACTTTCTGTTGTCTCGTTTATAGACAGGATAAACTCCATTTAGGAACTGACAATTTATTGACACTTTGCTTTTTGGCATACATCCACACTCTGTATAACTTGACACTGTATCACTTTATCACACAATTTTGCACCAAGCAGCATCTTTATTTTTGCAGTTGGATCCTACTACTCACAACCCCCATCCACAGTGGATGTTGTTGGAAATCATTTGTGGGAACAACAGATAAACTAGTTCTTAAAGTTTACATTTTTCTGGGGGAAAAAGTGACACTTGGTACATTGGGTTGGTGCTCTAATAAGGAATGTAATTTAACACTTTCTTGATCACTATACTTTTTTATGCTTTTATACAAATCTTAAGTCACAAGATTTCTATATTTATCTTTTGAATGTTGAATGTGTATAATGAAGGTTCTTCTTGTCATTCCATATGTTGGGACCACTGGCACTCCACTAGTTGAATTCATTCATTTGTGGGACTTTAACTGAACTCTATTAGGAGACTGCATGCTCTTTTGTTCTGTAAACAAAGGAGCACCATTGAACTTAGTCTCCCAGAATCCCTGGAGGTGTGAACTCTCCCTATGGAACTATCTTTCAGCTCCCAGTGGTCTGACCTGTGACCCGGGATGTCACCAGGGTATAATAAAAGGGGGTCAGCGGTCATTGTTCTTTCTCTTTCTCCTGGAATCCATCACTGCAGACGGCTGTGGCTGTCTCCCTCTCAGCGTTTGGCCTGCAGCAGACACTGCAGAACTGAAAACTCTCTCTTACAGCAGCGTTTCGAGGACCAGACAGAGCGACCGGTTCTTTCATCTGCACAAACGGACTGCACAGCAAGGACTTTCTTCAATCAGAACCAACATTCTTCCTTGCCTGGCTCATTCAAACGGAACCACCAGATAATAATGGCAACTTCAAAGCAACTTCTTCGTTTACGGACTGGTAACGTAACCACTGAACCTGGGCATTACATAGCTTCACAGAGTACACAGCTAAGCACAGGACTGTGTTACTTTTGTGAATGTATATGTATTGATTTGGTTCATTGAGTTTTATTGTTGTGATGTGTTTTCATGGTTAATTTGGTAGCCACATGCTAAGTTGAGGTTAGTGATGTTCACGCAGACACAGGGTTTAGCATGCAACGAACTATCCTCTTTCTAACCTGGCACCGTTTATCCTGTACAGTTTACACATATGCTTCAATTTGACCTTTAACAGAGCCAGTCTCTTTTGAGTTAGATTTCTCTTGTTTGACGCCATCTTGTACCCAAGCAGCCATTTTGGACCCACACACACACACACACACACCCTTTGTTCTGTAGTTTAGTACATTTAGAGTTAGACTTCATATTGTGTGTTTTTGCTTTGTTCATCTTTTAATACAGTGGTGTGAAAAAGTGTTTGCCCCTTCCTGACTTCTTTTTTTTTTTGCATGTTTGTCACACTTAAACGTTTCAGATCATCAAACAAATTTAAATATTAGTTAAAGATAACACAAGTAAACACAAAATGCAGTTTTTAAATGAAGGTTGTTATTATTAAGGGAAAACAAAATCCAAACCTACATGGCCCTGTGTGAAATAGTGATTGCCCCCTAAACCTAATAACTGGTTGGGCCACCCTTAGCAGCAACATTACAGAATTGTTGTAATTCAGACACATTGGAGGGTTTTCGAGCATGAACTGCCTTTTTAAGGCTATGCCACAGCATCTCAATAGGATTCAGATCAGGACTTTGACTAGGCCACTCCAAAGTCTTCATTTTGTTCTTCTTCAGCCATTCAGAGGTGGACTTGCTGGTGTGTTTTGGATCATTGTCCTGCTGCAGAACCCAAATTCGCTTCAGCTTGAGGTCACGAACAGATGGCCGGACATTCTCCTTCAGGAGGTTTTGGTAGACAGCAGAATTCATGGTTCTATTTATCACAGCAAGTCTTCCAGGTCCTGAAGCAGCAAAACAGCCTCAGACCATCACACTACCACCACCATATTTTACTGTTGGTATGATGTTCTTTTTCTGAAACGCGGTGTTACTTTTACACCAGATGTAATGGGACACACACCTTCCAAAAAGTTCAACTTTTGTCTCGTCAGTCCACAGAGTATTTTCCCAAAAGTCTTGGGGATCATCAAGATGTTTTCTGGTAAAAATGAGACGAGCCTTAATGTTCTTTTTGCTCAGCCGTGGTTTTCGTCTTGGAGCTCTGCCATGCAGGCCATTTTTGCCCAGCCTCTTTCTTATGGTGGAGTCATGAACACTGACCTTAACTGAGGCAAGTGAGGCCTGCAGTTCTTTGGGTGTTGTTGTGGGATCTCTGAATGGTCTCTGAATTCTATGTTGAACTCCAAATTCTTCAACGTACTAGCTATTAATGGTAACTTTGGTTATAGTTTTTAATTAAATTATTAATCTGAGGTCCAAATTGATAGTTTAGTATATTATATGAGACTCAATCTATTGATTGGCTATCATTTCTCTTCTTTAAGAAGAGTGGTGCCCTGAGGACTATATTAATTATTATTTATGATTATCTTTGATTATTCTGATTTAATTCCACAATTTAATTGATTGCACCTACACAATTTGGTGCCCTTTTAACCATTGTAAATCCCAACACATAGTTATTATGTCTTAGTTACAATCCTCAAGATGTTCATTATATTAAAATAATGCAGAAGACAACAGTTAGAGCTGCATTTTTGACAGTAGCTGCTTAAGACATGTTTGCTGCCCCCACTGGTCAATGTCATTTTGAACAAAACTCTGGAATCTGTTTTATCAAATTGTACTCGCTGTGACCACCAGTGGTGTCACCAAATCAACCGGGATTGAGGTCAAAGAATTAAAATGTTGTTAAGACCAACATTAGTACTGCATAAAAATGCAGCCCCCTCATTCATTTCAATTAGGCCACTGTTTTGGCACGGCAGAGGTGCCAACAGTGCATTATGTTAGCCAACATGCAAGTAGGCATTCCTGGTACATTACTCTACAAAATGATTGCAGCAGTGACAACGTACTATGAGATGTCTCATAGTATTATAAGCCCTCAAACTTATGGCTTTATTACTCAAACCAGCCTTTCTTGATCACTTTTCATCATCTCACATTTACCTGCATAAAACACCCACGCTAAAGTAGGCCTTTGCATTTTTTAAATTCAGTGCCTAAAAAAAAGCATGCCTTAACCTGCATGAAGCAGCTGCAAATCAAATTAATAAGACTTTCAGTGAGGAATGACACTATATGTTCACACTGTACCAACAACTGGCACATATTCACCTTCAAAAACTCATTGTGTGAAGCCAGACAACATTACACTGGAGTGTAAGTGTAACTGGACTTTGGCGTGATCTTCACTTTATACATGAACAGTGGAAGTGTATGGTGGTGAGGACATTTTGTACCTCTGTGGATGAGCAGGAAGGCATGATCCTCTTTTTATACATGAACAGTGGAAGTGTATGGTGGTGAAGACATTTTGTACCTCTGTGGATGAGCAGGATGTCATTCTCGTTGACCGGACGATGAACCATGTCTGAGTCTGGCTGGCCGGCCAGCAGATGCTCATAGAACCACTCACAGCGATCCTTGAAGGGCTAAGGGAGAAAACAAGACTTCATCCCACAGTACACAGCACTTCCCTAAAGTAATTACCACTTCTCTGTGCTTTCAACTCTCAGACTGTGGATTTTTCAGTCTCAACCGATGGCTCCGAAGGCCTTCAGTGCTGAAATACTCGTCTGTAATACAGAGATGAGGCTGGGGTCTATTTGCATAATATATCCCTTTGTTCTCTAAGCGTACCGAGAGAGGTATCAGGAGATGAAATCAAATTCACCAGGTTAAAGTCTGTAATTAAAACAAGGGCCTACTCCCAGGCGAGCCATAATCCATGGGTAACAAGGCTCGAATGCTGCAGCTCTTATATATGAATACTGAAGATTGAGTGAACAGCACACAACTTGAAGCAGCACTTAAAATTTATGAAGCTGTATAAATGGAACTTAAGACAAGTGTTATCGTCATGGTTGTAACACTGTTAAATGATATTGAAGTGAAGACAGGGGACTTTCAAAGTCACTTTCCATAAAGTCCCTGAAGATATGAAGACATAAAGACTAAAAGGGACTAAGAGCCACTTGTCAAAGTAGAAAATAAAGAATAAGGTAAATACTTTTGGAGTTGCAGTGCATACAAGAGAGACAAATCAAGCAGCGTAGGTTGATGGGAGACATTTTATGTATTTTATAAAGTTTTGGAGCTAATAAATGATTTTAGAAGGTACTGACTCTTGATTAGCTTGACAGGGTACACCTAAGTGAGAACATTTAATAAAAATAAGGGTTGCCATGCTGAGAGAAGAGCTGAAAATAAAATGGACACATATGGACTATAATTTAGGAATACAACATTCCCACTTTTGACCTGAACTACCTACAGATACTGAGCTGTACCAGTGAAGCATGCACCAGAGTGATCAGACTATGTGGTTGAGAAAGACAACCAGCAGTAAGGCTTTTGAAATACTTGCCTTTTACTAGAGCCCGACCAATAACTTGGAAAAGTTGATACAGTGGTGTGAAAAAGTGTTTGCTCCTTCCTGATTTCTTTTTTTTTTTTGCACGTTTGTCACACTTAAATGTTTCAGATCATCAAACAAATTTAAATATTAGTCAAAGATAACACAAGTAAACACAAAATGCAGTTTTTAAATGAAGGTTGTGTATTATTAAGGGAAAACAAAATCCAAACCTACATGGCCCTGTGTGAAATAGTGATTGCCTCCTAAACCTAATAACTGGTTGGGCCACCCTTAGCAGCAACAACTGCAATCAAGTGTTTGCGATAACTTGCAATGAGTCTTTTACAGTGCTGTGGAGGAATTTTGGCCCACTCATCTTTGCAGAATTGTTGTAATTAAGCCACATTGGAGGGTTTTCGAGCATGAACTGCCTTTTTAAGGCTATGCCACAGCATCTCAATAGGATTCAGATCAGGCCACTCCAAAGTCTTCATTTTGTTCTTCTTCAGCCATTCAGAGGTGGACTTGCTGGTGTGTTTTGGATCATTGTCCTGCTGCAGAACCCAAATTCGCTTCAGCTTGAGGTCACGAACAGATGGCCGGACATTCTCCTTCAGGAGGTTTTGGTAGACAGCAGAATTCATGGTTCTATTTATCACAGCAAGTCTTCCAGGTCCTGAAGCAGCAAAACAGCCCCAGACCATCACACTACCACCACCATATTTTACTGTTGGTATGATGTTCTTTTTCTGAAATGCGGTGTTACTTTTACACCAGATGTAATGGGACACACACCTTCCAAAAAGTTCAACTTTTGTCTCGTCAGTCCACAGAGTATTTTCCCAAAAGTCTTGGGGATCATCAAGATGTTTTCTGGTAAAAATGAGACGAGCCTTAATGTTCTTTTTGCTCAGCAGTGGTTTTCATCTTGGAACTCATGCAGGCCATTTTTGCCGAGTCTCCTGCAGTTCTTTGGATGTTGTTGTGGGGTCTTTTGTGACCTCTTGGATGAGTCGTCGCTGCGCTCTTGGGGTAATTTTGGTCGGCCGGCCACTCCTGGGAAGGTTCACCACTGTTCCATGTTTTCGCCATTTGTTTTCGCCATCTCACTTTCTTTCTCATTTGTTCCTGAATTTCTTTGGATCTCGGCATGATGTCTAGCTTTTGAAGAACTTAAGTCTACTTCACTTTGTCTGGCCGGTCCTATTTAAGTGATTTCTTGATTGAGAACAGGTGTGGCAGTAATCAGGCCTGGGTGTGGCTAGAGAAATTGAACTCAGGTGTGATAAACCACAGTTATGTTTTAACAGGGGGGGCAATCACTATTTCACACAGGGCCATGTAGGTTTGGATTTTGTTTTCCCTTAATAATACACAACCTTCATTTAAAAACTGCATTTTGTGTTTACTTGTGTTATCTTTGACTAATATTTAAATTTGTTTGATGATCTGAAACATTTAAGTGTGACAAACATCCAAAAAAAAAAAAGAAATCAGGAAGGGGGCACACACTTTTTCACACCACTGTATATCAGCTAATGTATTATATTAGCTTATCACTGATGCATCACTATCAGCATGCATGCTGGCTGATAACTAAGAAGAAATCGCAGTAAAGAAATGTCAAAGACATGAGATAATTATAGCTTGATCGACACTGGAGGCCAATAAAGATTTCAATACTTTTACTACTAAAATAATAAAATCTGATTATCATATCGCTAGTCTTTTTTATTATATAAACATATAAAATAACAATTTTTGATAAGTATGTCTTTAATTTCTTTTGTAAAGAATTGTGACAATAATGTGTACAGAGTGGGACATTTTACAGTTGAAAAAACAACTTGTCAGATTCACATTCTGCAACTATCGTTTATTCTCATTATTGATTAATCTGCCTATTATTTTTTAAGATTTACTGAATACTTGTTTAGTCTATAAAATTACCAGCACATTCCCAGTCAAAGGTGATGTCTTGACGTGTCTACACTTCTTGCAGTTGATGTATCTGACATGGGTATTGATTGAGACTTTAGACATTTGACATGACATTACCTGGTCTCTCACTTGATTATCCATTACCACCTCCTTGACAGTGGCTAGCATGCATTCTTTTATCGTCTCGGTGTCAGTGAATGGCCTGTTCTTTTTACCAAAGATCCATGCAAGGATTTATTGTGGCAAAAATGTCCGTTATTCGTGTGATTTTTTTTCTTCTTCAGGTTTGAAATATTATTTATTTGTAAACAGAACTGATCGATGGGCCAGTCTGACTTGATCGGCGGGCCGTAGTTGGCACCGCATATATACGCTAAATCTACTGTATATACTGTATAAATGTGTCACTGTGTAGCAACAGGCCATTCACACTATAAGAAAAACCATTAAAATCAATATACACTTGTGAAAAGGTTTACAGTGGTTGTGTTACATACTTAAAGTGTACAGTTTCTGACTAAATACAACTGTTTTTACAACTTCTTGCTAAATAAAGAACAGACCATATTTTCTGACAGACTGAATTTAGCTTCCAAACTTGTGCTTCCATATTAAGTCCCTCAAAACATAATAAACTAATTCCTCACATCTTACCTGGCCCTTAATAATATGCATGAAGCGTGACATCAATTCTGGACACTCCAGGAGGAAGTGGAAGTGGTTAAAGATGATCTTTGGATTCCTGAAAAAGAGGACGCAGAGAGATGAACAGAGAAAGAAACAAGACAGAGGGAAGTGAGAGAACAAAGAGACAAAAGTGGAAGTAAATTAAGAGGAAAGAAGTTGCTAGATCAATACCCAGTCTCTAGGTACTGTGTGAGGAGGCTGAAGTATGGCAGAGGGCCACATTGACTCACCTGGTTACAAAACACTTCAGCACCTCATCATGCTTGCAGACAAACTCAATGAAGCGAGGGGATGTCATTCTAGGTGAAGAAAGAGAGGGAGGTGAAGAGTGAGAAAGATGGAGTGAGAAAGGAAAAGAGACAGACAGCAGCAACATCTATCTGTATCTGTTTTACAATTAGATCACTCATTTCTACATGGCAAAAACATGGCAAAATCTCTACACTGAAAATGATGTTGGATCATAATAGAACACACTATGATACTATGTGGTATCGAGGCATATACCTGTCCTTGTCACTCCCCACAAGGGTACACTAAGCTCAGCACAGCAGAGTTTAAGGAGTGACAACTCCTACCAGGCTGTCTACACAGGACACATTTCAGCTGCGTTTTTCAGTCATCCGCCTCGCCTACGTTTGACAGAACAGATATGCTTCTACTTTGGTCAATACAGCTGTTTACACTTGCTGCGTAACAGTACGGGTTTTACTTGCACTCTAGCATGTAACTGCGACCCGATCTGTCTTTTTAGGCTTAAAGTCTATTTTCTTCCACTCTTTGTGCCTAACTACATTGATTGCGTTTTGAGCTGTCAGCGTTGCCAAAAGGCATCTTAGACAACTGCAGTACTGTGGCTGAACACATCTAGTGTGACACTAAGTGGGTTTCCATCCACCAGTTTTATGGCCACTTTCAATTTGTGCATAAGTGGAAACTCGAAATAAAAATAAAAAATCTTGAAATATCGCAAAAATTTTTGCAATGGAAACACGCTTAGCGAATAAATCATGACATACATGAAGCATGTGACTTAAACATCCATTGAAGCCTCCCCTCCACCAAGGAGACGAAAAATGTCGGGAGATGAAAACATTAGATTTGTGTGGAGTGATGAGACTGTAACGTTCCTCAAACTAATATATTAAACAAACATAAATGCCATATTTTCATTGTGTTTTCTACATTGTTTTTCATTGTTTGAGGTTTGACTGGCGCTCATTTAATTACATCATCTTGTTGCGCCCTCTTCTTCTGCAATGGTTTAATGGCAACCGACTGGAAACTAACGCCACCAACTGTTCTCAAAGAACCAACTCCTAATAATTGCATAATGGTAGTGGATGGAAACACGCATTAATTTGCATTTTCTTTTGCTGATTTTCTCAAAATTCGGTTAAAATTTGCGCTACATTTGGATGGAAACCTAGCTACTGACAAAGTGCTGAAGCTGAAGCTGAAGCTGCTGCTGCTGCTGCTGTGCTGCCAGTGTAGGCAAGGTGTTAGACTATGAGCCTACAGATAGATGCTGTTGTGGGAATGGAGCATATGAAATACTATATGAACAGCAGCAGTAGCAGAAAGAAAGAGTGACCAGAGCACTGACATCAGATTGCATTGGATATATGTTTCAGTGAGTAGCTTCTCTTAATGCAGGTTTCATACTAGTAACGGTAGTGTACAGTACAGCAGTAGTAGTGGTAGTAACACTAGCAATGGAAGTGGTGGCTGTGGTAATAGTATCAGTAGTAGTAGTGGTTGCTGTTCTATTGTCAGTAGTAGTACCAACAGTAGTGGTAGTTGTAGTGACTATAGTAGCAGTAGTAGTGGTAGGGATAGTGGTACTAGTGTTAGCAGTTGTACAGCAGCAGGAGTGGTAGTAATAGTAGTAATTGTAGTTGTACTCGTGGCCACAGCAGTAGCAGTATGTCAGAAGTAGTACAGTAGTAGTAGCTGTAGTAATACCAGTAGTAGTAGTACTAGTGTCAGCAGTAGCACAGTAAGAGTAGTGGCAGCAGTAGTAGCAGTTGTAGTGTGGTAGTAGTACTAGTGTCAGCAGTAATACAACCATTAGTAGTGGTGGCTATGGTAGTAGCAATAGTGTGAGCCCCCAAAAAACTAAAATATGATTTTGGTACTGCATATTGGTGGGAATTCTCGAGGTCTGTTTAGATCACAGGTGTTACTTAATGCTCTATGTTAAGATATGCTTCTTTATATATTAATTAGATATGACAGCTGACAGATGAAGGCTGAGGACAGACCCTTGTGGCATCTGACATGAGCAGCACATATAGAAGGCCTGGATCACAGCACTGAGACGATTGGCTGTCATGGAGATGACGTCCTCCCCATCGGCGTACACCTCTGTTTCCAAGACGATCTGAGGGTCCAGCAAGGAGGGGATCTTTGGTGTGGTGCAGGAATGGTCAACCTCGCACTGTTTGAGAAGCAGAGAGGCTATCTCGCTGCTGGAGGAGGAGGAAGATGGGTTCTTCTTGTTTCTGTCTAGCTCTGTGGAGATGAGCACCAGCCACTCGTCCAGGGAGTGCCACAACAGCTCCAATGGCTGCAGAGAGACAGACAGGAGTTGAGACACATAGGATCAAATAGGAAACAAAGGGAGGGTTCAATGAAGACATTACAATAAAGGAGTGACTTGACTACAAAGCTTCATTCAAGGCTTTAGCACCTTTTTCACCTTATCTGGGATTGAGTTAAGACTAATTTAAAAGAAAAGAAAAGCTCCAAAGAATGACCTTTGTCTGACTGAGTAGCCATGAAAGCTCTGACTCTAGTAAAGGTCATTTTAAGGAACATTATCGGGATTTTCAAGGACCTGAGGATACCCTGTCAGTTGCACCAGCACAGAAGTCTAGAAGTCTGCTTTTAAAGGGTCAGTTCAGCTAAATTACAAAAATAATTATTTCCTTACTTACCTCTTGTGCTATCTAGCAACAGAGAGTTGTGTTTAATTTGACCAGGTTTTGAGATAGCTGTCTCTGATTGGCTTAGATTATTTTAGCCTTCACATCAATAAAATGAAGACAGAAACAGTGTCCTTGTTTCTTTGCATAATGCATTGGAATCACTAAAAATAGAAGAAATAGACCCTATGAAAACTCTTCATCTTCACTGTATTTGGGTGGAGGAAGAAATTAAAGACAGGTGTCTCTAAACCAAATAAAACTCTGTGTGGCTAGATAAGTTTTTTTGTTACTTGGGTAAACAAAGCCTTTTAAAAAAGTGTCCTGCATGTTTTTAGGGTTTTTTTTAGGTTTATGCCAAAGCAGAATCCTGTAAGGTGCTATAACAATCATTTTTAGAAAGGTTATTTATAGAATCATTAAATGTTCAACATCAGCCGTAAAAAAACTTTTTTTAAAAGAACCACCCTGGGGAAAGCCAAAACACTGTAGTAGCCAATCCCTCCTCTCTTTGTTAAAGGTATTTTAGAAATGAATTCAGCTAGAGTAGTATACTTTTAATTATTTTTGCACTGTTTTGGGGGGCACCACTTCCTAAGAGGAAAATTAGTAACCAAATGAAGTCGGTGAATCCAGTTAATCAGTGTGATATCAGGAGCCGTGACTTCTCGATTAAATTGATCTCTGTCTCTAGTTCAAAGGAATACACAGGACAATAGATTGGTCTATATGAGAGTATTTATTAACCTATCATCGACTAAGACTATGAAATGACTGATGATAACGATCAAAGTGGAACAAGGAAACAACATTGATCTGGGGTGATAAAGTAAACTGTGCAATGAATTGGGCAATGGTGAAAGAGAGGATATGATTACTTACTGTAGGCTTGTACTAATAACTAACACTAGGATATCTAAAAGTATTAAAAGTTTTATCTCGACATCAACCCAGTCAGTGAGCAGTAAGGAAGGTGACTTTGCCTACTTTGAGCTTTGTTGGCCATGGCTGGAGATGTTTCCTGGTCGGAACCATAGATTGTATATAAAGATGGAAGACATGTCAGCTCCTTAAAAGTGAAGCCAAAACATCTTGATCACCCCCTGGTGGCTGGATGCAGTATAGGTCACAAACCCCACCCCCTCCATGTTAGCAGATGGGACATGGGCCTTACACTAAAAACTCAAAGTACACGTCAAATAAATTTTTCCCAAAGATGGTTTCTGTCAGTTTAGGTGGTTCTTGTTCTTGTATGTTCAAGTGTTAATTTTTCTGATAAGTTTGGTTTTAATTAGTTAGTTATTTGATGCTATAAAACAGGGTTTCAAATCATGATTGACAGCTGAGCTCTGCTCGCGATTGAGTCGGCCGAAAAATGAAAAAAGAAAAGAAGTAAATAACAGATGAAAAACAAGAATGTAGCTAGCAAAGTTTGAAGGAGCTACAGGCTGCAGCATCTGCATGTGCAGCCGTTTCCATAGTCAAAATGTGCTTAACATATGAAAAGCATGTACTCAAAACCACCATGTGGTCGGTTATTAAACATTTTACGTTTTGGCTAGAGATTCTTGAATGATGCCGATTTGACTAATATAAGCCACGCCCATTTGCACCTTTAAAATGCCATTTTGGATTTTGTTTTTTCACTACTACTCCTACAAATTTTGAGCAATTGGCATCAAAATTTTCACATAGTATATCTGGACCATTCTGGGAAAAAAAACATTATTTACGATTTTTTTAATTCCATACGGTTTTGAAATTATAAATTTTTAAACCTTTGTTTTTAAGTTCAATTTGACATATATGCTCATAAATCAAAATTGGCTTCATGTTGGGGTATGAGATTCTGAAGAAATCCAAAACCATGACAAATATCATGACATAGAGCGAACAATAACACAGCAAGTAATGTAGCTAACGTTAGCTAGGTTGTGGATTAGCTTAGCTAGGTTGTGGATTAGCAAACTGTTCCTACAGTTGCTGCTGCGAAGCTAACAGCTAGAGAGGACGAGACGGTTTCCCAGAGCCAGCAAAGCAGCTTCAGACAGCAATACTCACAACTCTCCTGCTACTATAGCTAACATCACAACAACAGCATATCTAGGCAAACTAGAAAGTAAGATGAATGTCCATGGGCAAGTCTTTTCACGTTAACTGACATACAAATCATGGCTGGAATGGCTGGAATAGTGCTGTGTAGCCCAGTCACAGCCTGGTTATTTCTCATTTACAGAGCCAGGGCTGCGTATAAAACCAGATTTTTTTTCAGCGAACACACTGAACGGACAGCTAGGGGACTGTGAGGAGATATTTGCTGAATTTGAAAAAAATACATGAATTGAATTAGAATTGCATTCCCCACCGTTAAGCTACTGTAACCAAACTTTTTGCACATGTTCGGATGCTAGGTCCAAGCTTCCCTGAGCAGTCCTGGAATATTTTGCCACAAGGGGGCGCCACAAATATTTAAATTTTACATCTCATTAGCGGCTACATGGATTCATATGAAATTCAGTTTGCATGATCTAGGATCATGACTCAGTTGATGCGTAAAATTTGGTAACGATTGGTTAAAGTGGGCGTGCCTTATTACAACAAATGTACATTTCTAGACATTTCACATTCCAAACTGCAAAAACTCCAAAAAAAATCACCTGTATGTCCTACGAAGTCGAATTTTTTTCAGCACATCCACTGATGTGTGACAAAAGTGCAACCCATGGTCAATTCAGAAGTCTGTCACTCTACATTTGTCAAAATATGCAAAATCAATTAACATCTATATCTCCACATGACTTCATTCAAATTCTACCAACATTGACACAGATGGCAATATACACCTCCTACTAACCTTAAAGACCTGGCTGCGGGGCGTCTTGTTGCCATTGTAGCCCATGTCGTTGCCGTTGTTGGGTGATGAAGGCCCCAGGCGGAACACATTGCAGAAAATACGAACGATTCTCAGCAGACTCTTCATCTGAGCTTCATAACTGCTGGATAGGCTGAGGAGGGACAAAGGGACAAGGAGGGACTGTCAAACACATCTTAGCACTACTCAACAATCAATTTGTAATGTAACTACATAAAATTAAACACACTAACACAGATAAGACAGCTGCAATCTAGGTAGGCATGATATTGAAATGTTGCTGTTTGTGATTGTTTCTGTGTCTGCAGTCAGTGAAGTTAAAGGAGCACTGATTACTCTGATTCAACTGAATAAAACAAGGAACACTGATTTTGTCAGAACATCTTTCAACATCTTTGGTCCTTTATTTCTTCTCGGATTGATCTTTGGAGGCTTTCCTGTGAGATGCTGACTGTCACGCTGTTGTCTAACATGAAGACAACTTCTATGAAATATCTTAAGAGGGAAAACTGCTCCCATCAGTCATCAATGAAATTCTTAGAAATACACAGACGGGTTACACATTAAATCTATCAATTGCAGTTTAAATGTCACATTTAAACAAATTAGAGTCTCATTAGATTTTTAAAACTTGATTTTTAATGCACATCTGAAACTGTATCTTAATTCACTAAATGGCTGTATTTCCTTTTAAAAATTGGTTATTGGGGTGATTCATGATTGGTTATTGGGGGAAGCTCATTCCAAACTGAATCAATGACATATCAGTAAGAAAAAGAGGCAGTCTGATATGATAGAGGAGCAGTAGGCACAACTGTTCAATAATCTATAATCTGTACTAGTTTAAATTTTTATTTATGTCACAAGCATGATAGAATAGGATGATGGAAACCACACATTGTTGTTTTAACATTTCTGTTTGTGTATGGCTTTAAGAAATGAGATGCAACGTGTTAGTGAACTTTGAACTCTGAACTTTGGAACAAGCCAGGCTAGCTGTTTCCCCCTGCTGCCAGTCTTCATGCTAGGCTAGGCTAAACACATCCTGACTCCAGATTTGTACTTGAGACATGAGAAATCAGACACGAGATTGATATCGATCTGAACATCTCACTCTCAGAAAGAAATTTTAAATGATTCTTACCTATAAAACTATGAATAAGTACGATTAAAATAGAACAGTGCAACTTCTTTTTTTACAGTAATGGCTGAAAAAACTGTACTGTATAACAAGATCAATATATATGCAACACAAAACAAATACGAACATAAAAGCAAATATGTGAAAGAAATATGTACAATTATACCTTAGAAGCTTGTGTCCATTGGTGGTAGCCACTTCAGCAAGACTGATCAAGATCCTCTGGTAATGACTGTCACTCTGCTGAGAGACATGCTCCAGAACCTGCTTGAGCTACACACACACACACACACACATATCAATATAAGTGTATAGACAGGACTTATCAATGAATGTAGAGAAACATTCATGGTCATACCATGTTCTCTTTAATATCATCATTCTGTGTCATCTGGATGAGGGTCTGGAACAGTCTGCTGTGATGCTGGATGAGGATCTCAGAGGTTTCCCCATATCCACCCTGAACACACACAGGAGGGACAGTAACCACAGGAGCTCAACATAACAACACAACACTAAGAGGTGTAGGATATCTCTGACAGCTTGGGGGGGGGTTGACTTCCATAAACCCCCTCTCCAAAACAAGGACTCTATTTCCTTTCCCACAGCTGTAAATTAGTTTTGAGACCATTTAGCCGCTCTAACCAGATACCAAACCAAGACTGGTGTTTACAGAAGGTGAAGACTTTCAAAGCCCCCTTAGAGGATGCAGGAGACGGGACAGAATTAACAAATGACTGCTAATGGCCCTTGTTTTACCCCTAGCTACCTGAGTTCACGTCAACAGGCAGAGTCCGCCTAACCAGTACTGCAAAGTCACGAGACACACCCACCAGGAACGGCAGGAAACAGTATCAACTGATAGCTGGAAGAAGCAACTCACCAGGCAGTGAAGACAGAACAAACTACAAGTCAAAGGAGAAAAGTGGAAAGGCACATAGCAAAGAGCTACAAAGAAAAAATAAACAGAAATTAAATAATGACAGCAGCTCCAAAATGTGTACCCCAACTGACTAGAAGTGGACTGAAAGGAAGCTTGTCAACAGACGACATCCAATGGGAAGCACGGAGGGCACAGATGAAGGGCAATTCTGTCCGCGACTACCTGAATGCACTGAAGAAGGAAGAGGAAAAACTTGCCGCTGAATGAAATAAAATCTTGGAAGAAGCAAGTAAAGCATCAACAGGCTGTCAACAGAGAATGAAGGTGCAGCTAGACGGCATCATGACAACAGAAGATACCGAAGCTGCTTGGAAGAAATCTTCCTGCCTAGGAAGAAATCTTCCAAGCAGCACAGCTACAGTTGATGGAGACAGGAAATATGACTGATCACGTGGGCTTTTGAGGATATTGCACCGTGGTATGGGCCGAACTAAGAAAGCAATATGTGGAAATAAAATGGATCCCTCCAAGTTGGATGGAGAAACACGCAAGGACAGTGAGTGCCCATCCAAGTTTCTGCATTCCTTTTGGCAGAGAGATGAAACAGGAAGTGCCTGGAATGTTAACACCACAAAAAGCTTGTTCAAAGTGATGATGAAAAAAGTCATGCCACCCCAAGTGCAGAAATGACTGGATGACGTTGTGGGACTCATGAAGATGGAGTGACATCTGTTCTCTGAACATATAGTGCACCATGTGGAGAACTGGAGAAAAGCGAAACAGAGGGAGGAAGAAGCAAGCAAACATCTAGCCAACAAACTGACCTAACTGCAGCTGACTGAGCTAACCAAACAAAAGAAGGACTAAGGCTAAGACTCAGACCCCAGTGGTGGTAGCAGATCAAGCCCAGGCGCAACCAATAGTGACTCTTCAGACTTCAATCCAACCTCTGGCTCCAGCCCTGACACAGGCCCCACGAGGACCAGAAAAGACAGCACCTGTTAACTCAGCCACTGCATCACTGCCACCAATCCATGTCCATGCTAATCTGCCTGGTGGTGCAGGTGGTAATTATCACCCTAGAGGACAAAGAGGTGTTCCGCCTCGCTGTGGAAGATGGAGAGGTCAACACGCACAGCAACGTAGGTGCTCTCAGTCCAACCCACAGCTAAACCAAGCTCAAGCCGGAGAGAACGTCTGTTCAATTGAATTCAATTTTATTTAAGTTATCTCATTGCATTTTTCCTATAGAGCAGGTCTAGACCGTACTCTTTAAATTATTATTTACAGAGACCTAACAATTCCCCACCAAGAGCAAGCATTTTGGCGACAGTGGCAAGGAAAAACCTCCTTGAAGAAACCTCGAGCAGAACCAGACTCGGTGGGCGGCCAACCACCGGTGCCGTTTGGGTTGAGAGAGAGACTAGTTTTTGACTAGTCTTTCTGCATTACTTTGAGACAGGGTGTGCCTGATTTTTGCAATGTTACGTAGGTGAAAAAAGGCAGTCCTTGAAATTTGTTTCATGTGGGAGTTATAGGACAAATCCTGATCAAAGACAACCCTGAGGTTCCTTACGGTTGTGCTGGAGGCCAGGGTAATGCCATCTAGAGTAACTATATATTTAGATAATGTGTCTCTGAGGTGTTTGGTGCCAAGTACAATAAATTCAGGTTTGTCAGAGTTTAACATCAGAAAATTTCAGGTCATCCAGGTTTTTATGTCCTTAAGGCATGCTTTAGCTAACTGATTAGTTTCATCTGGCTTGATCGATAGATATAACTGGGTATTATCCGCATACCAATAAATGTTTATGGAGTGTTTCCTAAAGATATTGCCTAAAGGATGCATATATAAGGTGAAAAGAATTGGTCCAAGCACAGAACCTTGTGGAACTCCGTGACTAACTTTGGCGTGCATGGAGGATTCATCGTTAACATGTCCAAACTGAGATCCATCTGACAGATAGGATTTAAACCAACTTACTGTGGTTCCTCTAATGCCAATTAAATGTTCCATGGTGTCGAATGCAGCACTAAGATCTAACAAGACAAGTACAGAGACAAGTGCATTGTCCGATGCAATTAAAAGGTCATTTATAATTTTCACCAGTGCTGTCTCTGTGCTGTGATGCACTCTAAATCCTGACTGAAAAAATAAACTGTTGTACAAAGTCACACAACTGATTGGCCACTGCTTTCTCAAGGATCTTAAAGAGAAAGGCGACGTTAGATATAGGTCCAAGTTAATTGAAGAAGGTCGATAGGAGAAAAACAGTCTAAATATATATCAGGTTTTAAAGCTGTTTCTAAGGTTCATGTGTTTGAAGATAAATTGGTACCGGTTGAGGGCAGGACGTGATGAATTTTGTCTCAAATAATTAAACTTTTATCATTAAAGAAGCTCATGAAGTCGTTACTACTGAGGGATATAGGATTACATGTTTTAAGACTATCTTGCCAGACTAAATGAGATTCTTCCAGATTGGTGGAATACCATTTCCTTTCAAGTTTTCGTGATGTTTGCTTTAATTTGCGGGTTTGGGGGTTATACCATGGACCTAACCTTCTTTGTTTTATTATCTTCTTTTTTAGAGGAGCAATAGAGTGGAGTGTTATTCGCAGTGAGCCTGTAGTAATATCAACAAGATGATCAATTGGGGGTTATGTACACTCTGACAGAAGCCAATCAAATCCAACAATGAGATAAATGCAGTACTAAAGGCTATCATTATCAACGTCCACATAAATATTAAAATCACCTACAATAATTACTTAATCTGTTTTAAGGACTAAACTTGATAAAAACAGAATAGTATTTTCCAGGTTTGGTGTGAAAGACTGAGAACAAGGCTTTCGAATGAGTTATAATTTAGGTTTAGGGTTGATTAATAGGCTTGAGTCGAAGATGGCTGCA